>JAJONR010002699.1:0-132267 GCA_029582245.1 Solanum etuberosum
ATATTGTAACTTTTGATGTAATTGAATAAAGTACATGTGAATCAAGTGGCTATATTAGAAAGAGTTGTCCATTTTCTTCTACTTGAAGTTTTAAACTTTAGCCCTTCAAGTTTGTTTTGGGTATATTGTAACTTTTGATGTAATTGAATAAAGTACATGTGAATCAAGTGGCTATATTAGAAAGAGTTGTCCATTTTCTTCTACTTGAAGTTTTAAACTTTAGCCCTTCAAGTTTGTTTTGGGTATATTGTAACTTTTGATGTAATTGAATAAAGTACATGTGAATCAAGTGGCTATATTAGAAAGAGTTGTCCATTTTCTTCTACTTGAAGTTTTAAACTTTAGCCCTTCAAGTTTGTTTTGGGTATATTGTAACTTTTGATGTAATTGAATAAAGTACATGTGAATCAAGTGGCTATATTAGAAAGAGTTGTCCATTTTCTTCTACTTGAAGTTTTAAACTTTAGCCCTTCAAGTTTGTTTTGGGTATATTGTAACTTTTGATGTAATTGAATAAAGTACATGTGAATCAAGTGGCTATATTAGAAAGAGTTGTCCATTTTCTTCTACTTGAAGTTTTAAACTTTAGCCCTTCAAGTTTGTTTTGGGTATATTGTAACTTTTGATGTGATTGAAGAAAGTACATGTGAAGAAGATTATTCTTTCAGATATCTTCAGACTTGGACCTAACATTTACTCATATAATTTCCAACCTTACAGATAAAACATTAGATAGCTGTCTAACGTTTGCAACATCATACAATTTTTTTTAAAATGGTCTAATGTTTCTCATAACTTTTTCATTTGTTCAAAAATATACTTAATAACTTAGACGGTGCACGACATTCATAAATCACAGAAGAAATAAAAAGACGATCATTTGCTAAACAACTATCCGAAAAAGGTGAACTTGCATTTCTAGATTGTGTTATTGGGTCAAGCAAGGGACTGGGCTGACATTGGTTGGACTTAGTTTTACTAAAGTCCGGCCCAGTAATGAATAGAACAACATGGGTCATTTGCACAAATAGCCTTTTTATGCCACTATTTAAATTTTCTCTCTTTTTTTAACTTCCTTTTTCGATTTTATTGTTACATGTCGTTTTTTCTTCTTCGGTTATTATATTATTGTTATTGTTATTTTTATCTTTCCCATTATTTTTAGTATGACTTCTTTTCACTAATGTATTTCCTTTCCATACTTGAGTTTGATATAATTTATTTAAGTTGAATGTCTATCGAAAACAATCTATGTATCTTCATAAGGTAGTAGTAAACTTGCGCACACATCATTCTCTCCCTTCCAAATTTAATTTTTTAAAATTTTAATAACAATTTTTTATAGCCAAAAATGGATCTTATCGTATATTCTTCCAAATTTTTGGTAGTAGGAATATTGATTTGTCAAAAAAAAAAAAAAAAAAGAGTTAAAATTGAAGGGAATTAATAATGGTCTACAAGTGCCTAGGGATGTGTGAGCTTTGAAAGTATCACCAGTGGGGTCCCATACTCTTATCTTCTAATTATCTAATCTAATCTTTTTGGTTGGACCTTGGACCAAACTATGGTACACTCCCTTTCTCAAATTATCTATCGTGTTCTCTTACATGTAAGGATATACATTGATTAAAATTTAATTTTATGTATTATTAATTTGATTTATCGATTATTCATTCATGAACATGCTAAATTGATAATCAAAATTCAAATCAATAAATTTTTTATTCTTAATGACCTGATTTTTAATTTAATCAATAAAAATGCTTATGTGAATATATATACACGATATTTATAAAAATAGAAATAGTAGCAATAATAGGAGCACGATAACTTTTTATATTGATCACTTTTTCTTAAGACAGAATTATTCAAATCTATATATATATAAATGAGGAACATAGAGAAGGTGATGTGGCACCTCTCTATGACATTCATTTATATTTATTTTTTTCCTCTTTTTCATGACATTTTATTTTATTTTTTTCAATTATTTTTTCTTGCAAAATCATCTTCTTAACTTATACTTCTTTAATTATATAAATTCTATTCTTAAATTAGTATTAATAATATTCATAACTCCCAAACCTTTCATATTCATAACATTTCAAGCCTTTCATATTCATAACCTCTAATTATTTAATGTAGAAGGTTATACTAACACTATAAAATCACACTAAAATTGTGTGTTATTTTATAGTCATCTTCAGTTAGAGAATTAGTGGCAGACATGTTACAATATTTTTAAGCTTTGAGGTGCATTATCTTTTCCAAATATGATTTCATATATTACTTTTAATTAGCAAGTAAGACTAATATGTCAAAGCATATTTTTGTTTCTTCTGGATAAATTATTTTGATTTGTTATCTTTATGATTCTCTTTACAACCATAAAAATGGAGATTCATTTTAGGACTAATAATTTGTTATTATTTTTCTTGACTCTTGTATATATAGGATGAAATGAAATCATCCAGAGATGGAGATTAATGAATTTTGAGCTATATAGATGGATTATTCTTTTTTCTTTTAGGTGTTTAAGAAGTAATGTTTCTATTATATTATTTTCTTTTGGATTATTTATGTTTTGTCAAAAATAATTATATGTGTAGGAGGACTTATGATTAAATGCAATTTTCTCCGTATTCTTTATCTTTTTCTTCTTTTGCTAGATAATTTTTTAACTTATTTGATCATATTTTGCAGATTATAGGAGATATATCTATAATGAAAATGGTTAGACATTCTTGCATAATTTGATATGTCTAATATAATTACAACTCTTTCTTTGTTGAAATCATACATTTAATATTATTTGTTTGTGTTCGTGAAGATATAAATCCTGAGTTTTTTTTAAAAAAATTATTTAATTTATTCTCTTTAGACCTCTATGTAATTCTTAGATAATTTGATTATATTATATTGATAACACTCTTCAAAAAATTTATTTGTTCAGGTAAATTCATCTCTCACTTTTTGGTTGATAATATTAGTTTATTGTGTTTGTGGGCTATAATATTTTAAAACATAGAAGCAAGAAATGAGTCTATGGATATCAATATGCTACTTAAAGAAATACGTACATATACTTTCATAGTCTGGTGGAGCAATTTTTGTTAACAAAAATGATAGAACATGAGAATGTAAAGTTAATTTATAATTTTGAAAATACAGTTGGTTTTATTAAAAACAAATTATTTATTAATGTGTAAAATTGCCGTCTTTAAATTTTTTATTTTTATTGTTTTCTAGGAGATTTCAAGTTGTTTATTAATAAGTCAAGTTGCAGTCTTTATATTTTTTATTTTTGTTGTTTTCCAGGAGTTCTCAAGTTATTTCAAAATTGCGATTAATTTATAATTTTAAAAATGCAATTGGTTTCCTTGCTTTCTATTTACTTATAATAAAATATTTGTCTCAATAACTCTAATTTGTTTGTCTTTTCATTTTCTATAATTAATGTTCTTTATTAGTGTAATAATGTACAAATATTACTCCTATTATGTTACAAACCAGTCCAAAGCCACGTTCTTAATCATCTTAATTACTGTGACTCTTTATTCTTAGGAATTTATTATACTGAATGTAATATTTATTTAAAATGTGAAATATACTTTTTAATATTTTTGTGTTTAAGCCAAGAAAAATTAAAAGAAATAGGAATTTGTAGGTGTCATTTTTTAAATCTATTTTGCGTAGTTAATTCTCTCTTTTGTTCTCTTTTATGTTTATTTTAAAATTTATTTTCTTACATTCTTTTGTTTTCCCAATATAAGTTGTCTCAAAAATTAATTGGATATCTGAACCTAAATATAATAATAATATATTAAGATATGGAAACTAACTAATTAAGATTGTTATTTTTCATCATTTAAATATGTAAACTTATTTTTATTTAAAATTTCATTATTAAAAAGTTATTAATCAAATATTAAATTAATCTAATATTGTACAATAAAAATAATTAAAATATGTGATGATTGGGTGATGACGACGAAAAGTAATAGTAATTGTGGATAATGATTAAAAATAGTGCTGGCTAACGATGTAGTCATGGATAATAACTATTAATGGCAATCTGAGTTTACACATTGTCGAAAAAATATACTAAGAATATAATTAAAAAGATTACAAAGAAGCAGAAAAGAACGATCATATTTCAAGTTTACATAAATATAAATAAATTATACTAAAAATGATTCCAAATAAAAAAGAAAAAACCAATCACATCTAAAGTTTACATTCCAGTAATTCTAATATTACCTTCTCTTTTTCTCTATGAAATTTATTTTTAATATTTAACTTTCAGAAGTTCACATATATTGATTTCTTAATGAATTTCATATTTAACCTAAATATTTTTCATAGCTTCTCTTCTATGAAATTATGTGATTAATAAAAAATTCCTTTTATTAAAATAATTAATTATATTAGTATGTGACTTTATTTTAATTCTTTTCATAACCGTACAAAGCGCGGCCAAGTACACTAGTTTCTTTTAAAGACTCATGCAATAAATTACAGAAACAATAATAATTGTATGTCTTTGTTACAATTAATCTAAAATTTAGAAAAGAGAAAGTAATACTAATTTGTGTCGAGAAAAAAAAGTGTAGCAATAGAGAAACTAATTTGTGTTGTTATGATCGAAAATAATACTAATTTTTTTAAAATATTTTTGATAAAATATTGAACTCGCTTTTATATAATTAAGAGTAATAGTAATTTTAATATAATTTTATTGCGTAAAGAATTTAACCATAACTAAAATTTTGATATAATCTCTTGTCAACGTGGCAATTATAAAACAAGAAAAAAATTTCCAATTTGCTTATGTATTATTCCAAGTTAAGTAACTATATCCTTCCTTTAAACTTTTGATACAATATTATTCTCTATTAGGAAGTGATTTATATTTTTTTTCCTTAGCTCCTAATTGAGCTTTAAATTGGTAATTTTAAAAATTAATTTAAAGTTGAATGGTAAGATATGATTTTTTTTTCTCAAATAATAATAAAAAACTATAAATACCATACGATTTCTCAACATTGAGGATTATTTAGTTGAAAGAATCATACAAAATAATTTCATATTTTATTATGCATTTAATTAGATTTGATTCCAAGATCAACAATTTCAAAATCAATTAGATCACATATATAGTATCTTCTTTTAATACCATATTTAATATGGGATAATAATCCCTAAATTACTAATCAGATAAGATATCCTTCTCTAACCCTCTTTTCCAAAGCCATTAACAAAAATAAAGATCAAAATTCAAAAAAAAAAAAAAAACTTATTCAATTTTATCTAAATCAAATACTTATATTATACTCGTATATTTTTAAAATCAAATATGTATCAAATATTATTTTTTTATTTAAATCAGATATTACAATCCAATATATTACTCTTTTACGTTTTTAATTTATGCGGCATATTTTTTATTTTTGTTCGTTCGAAAAAAAAAGTCATATTTATATTATTAGAAAATAATTTAACTTTAAAATTTCTTTTTTATCTTTAATTAAATAATTTATAACCACACAAATGGTTAGGAAATGCAATAGATCATAATTTTTTTAAAACTAAGGGTGTGTTTGGTATGGAGGAGAATATTAATAAAAAATGTTTATTTATTTTTCTATGTTTGGAAAATGACTTCACTAACAGGCGTATGGAATACAAGTTGCGTGAGTGACATTTCAAGTTTATTGTCTTTTTCAACCCATTCTATTCCCCCGACCCTTGACCATCTCACCCTCACCACACCCGAATCCTCACTCCCCATCTCATCTCGCCTTCATAGTATTTTGCTAATAGCATATAAATATTTTCGAAATAATATCTTTTTGCTTACTTATCAAATGCTAAAGTAATTAAAAGAGAAGAAGAAAGATTTCGTGAGACTCTACTGGACAAATAAGTCGACTATTCAAGTCGTTCTGTCATTATCTCATCACATTGATGTGGATTGCTAAAAGTAAACAAAAAAGCTACCTTATTTATAAAAAAAATATTTTCCAAAAATCATTTTCTTTCGTACCAAAACCGCCTTAATGTCAATTCGACCAGTATCACATAAATCGAAATGGAACGAGTAGTCGTTTCCAAACCAAACGACCCCTTCGAGGTGTAAATGAATCGTGTAAGAAAGGAAAAAAATAATCTTCATTTTTTCTAAAAATTGACTCTTACAATCCTTATCTTTTTTTGTTAGCATCCAAACACAGCCTTACGTCATGGTTCACGGTTTCTTCACGGCACCTCTCTCCCTCATAAATATCACTTCTCTCTCGACAAATTAATCTTTCTCCGATCACATTCCCATTTTCCGACCCTAAATATCACCGGAATTTTCAATTTCCGAGCAAAAAAATGAGTAAGAGTAGCAATCCAAAAGGAAGAACTACGATTGAAGTTGGAGCTGATGGAGTTGCCGTCATTACAATTATCAATCCTCCTGTCAATTCACTCGCATTAGATGGTACGTTAAAAACACTTTTCTAGATCTCACTGATCTTATATTATCATTTTTTTTTCACTCGTATTTGCAAATTATTGATGGATTTTGTTAAATTTGTCGAACTATTAATCAATCCTCTGAATCATGGGAGGTAAAATTACTAACTTATAGTTTCTGTCGGTAGATAGAGTTACTAGGTATCTGTGGAATTAGTTGAGGTACGCGCAAACTGGCTTACTGGCTTGGACATCATAGCTACAAAAAAGAGAGGATCAATTCTTAAAATGTTAATTGGCTTTAGTAGATCGAATGAGAACATATGATTTATAAGAGTCAGAGTTTAACTTAAATTGCTATTGAGGCGTGATTGAATGTTTGAAATGGCTGTTATATTTCCTCTTTCTTCAAATGATCACAAATATATATGATTTATAGGTGGGGTCTGAGGATGGTAGCGTGTATGCAGACCTTACTCTACCTCATGGATGTAGAGGAGCTGTTTCCGAGTAATGAGAAAAATATAGAATCAAAGAGTACATAGTAAATCATAAGGAAAACATTAGATAGCATTCAGAGAAATAGAACAGTAACAATGTCCAAATAATGCAATAACCGAATCACAAGAAACAACATGTAGTAACATGAATAGATAACTACGAGAATAATGCTATTAATTATTGGTAAGGAAGGAGAAACATGTATAGTGTACCAAACTACCATCAAACCTAGCCCGGATAAAAGTGAGATAATACTCGATTACCTAATAACCTTCTACTCTAATCCGCGACATCCATGCACAGACAGATTACAAGGCTTATGGAATGTTTTCATCCATATGCTATACGCTGTGCCTTGCACTTGGTAGTTTCCTTTGAGCTTGGCTCTGCTACTTCTTTTGCTTAGTGTTGATTGAGGGAGTTCTATCTCTGGAAGCATGTGTGAAGATCTTTTGATGATCTAACGCTTGTGTTATAAGATATGTGCTTTAGAATGGAATGACTATATATGATTTTTATAGTTGATCCAACTAATTTTTGATTGAGGGGAGTTGATTGACATTTGTGTTATACAACATATTATAAATTGTTGATATTGGTAAATGTAACTATAAGAAAGTTACTAAAGTTGCTACTTCTTGTGTTTAATTTTGGAAAAGAGGTCAGAATAACTGTATAAGACAAGCTTGTCTTTTCCTTAAAATGTAATTTCGTGATTTCCCAAATTTGATGCTCAATACTTTGAATCAATAATTCATTTTGATACTATTGCAATTTCTTTTCAGTGCTGTATAGCTTGAAAGAGAACTACGATCAGGCCTTAAGAAGGGATGATGTGAAAGCGATTGTTGTGACAGGTAAAAGCCAGAGATCACAGTCTCTTCATATATCCAATTTAGTGAAATATTAACCTTGAATGTGTAAACATTTACAGGCGCAAATGGCAAGTTCTCTGGTGGTTTCGATATCAGTGCCTTCGGTAAACTGCAGGGAGGAACAGGTATACATTTCTGTTTTGCTTATTTTCTATTATGGTGCTGCAAGAGTTTTCTTAGCCAACTTCAGTATGTTCACAGTCGAATCACCAAAGCCTGGTTTTATATCAGTGGAGATCCTCACTGACACCGTTGAAGGTTAGCCTTTAGGGTTTTGATCTTCTTACTTAAAGCTTTTGGTGCAGTTTAAACGTGTCTATATTTGCTGATTTATATTTGATGTCAGCTGCAAGAAAACCTTCTGTGGCGGCAATTGATGGTCTGGCTCTAGGTGGAGGACTAGAAGTTGCAATGGTATATATAAGTTATATTTCTCTACAGCTTATCCTGTTAATCATTTTCTGACTTCTTGTATGTTAAAATCAGGCTTGTCATGCACGAATTTCTACTCCCAATGCACAACTTGGATTGCCAGAACTTCAACTTGGTATACTTCCAGGGTTTGGAGGTAAGCAAGCTTGTCTGTATGCTTAAATTGTTATTTTCTCTTTATTTATTTTCTGAATTTACCATCAGCTTTGGGTGACTGGTTTTTCACTTTCTAACAATCAAAGCTTGTATAACCGTTGTTTATGAATTTCACTCTTAATTTTTCATAAAAGTATGGGGAATAATACTAATATGTACGACCTTTTTCCAATTAAAACTTCTTCATTAGGCTAAAAAAGTATGTATGACCTTTTTCATTAGGCTAAAAAAGTAATATTGCGAGAAGCACTTATAAATCATCATTACAAAAATATTGAAAAAAAACATGAATGCTATCAGCTTTTACCAAATCCTATTTTATGAACTCTGAATTTCTGTTTCCTTTTCAAAAAAGTCGTAGTTTTGAAATCCAGTATGTTCAAGCGCACTACCTAACCTTAATGTCCAACTCTAGTTATCTTTACATAAATAGTAATTTAAACATCTAAGTGCTACGTAAAGGATGTTTTTTATTAAAATATTTCCCTGATAAAAAAACACGTAAACCGTTGCTTCAACCTCTTGATCACTATTAGTTTTTGGAGAATACACCTTGGAATGTGTAATTTCTAAAGCTTCTCCTTATAAAAGGTTAATTATCTCTCCAATGTTTGTTGTGGTCATTAAAAGAAGTCCATCCTCTGACCCTCAAGAGGAAATTAAATTGGGGGAAAAAGGTTCATGCATTTAAAAATTCATACCCAATTTATCCAAGCATACTTTATCAGATACTAGTAAGACATGAATACATGGTCACATCCAGGGCGTAACCTAGTGGTTAATGGAGTCGGAGGAGAACCATGACGTCTAGAGTCAAACTACACTAGGTAATTTCTTCTCATTTGCCTAATTCTTTGTGGGTAGTATTACCCGGTACATGTGCTAGTAGGAGGTAGCTGGTATCTCATGGAATAGCCAAGGCGTGCGCAAGCTATTCTGGGGACCACCATTATCTAAAGAAAGAAAATGAAACACATGAATAAATGACCTTGAATTTGGTATGTTTTCTTCATAGACTGGTGCAAGACATGTCCTCATAGTCAACACTAGTAAAGTCTTAGTTTTAAGACTAGAAAATATCATAACCTGGTTGACCATCCTTTAGGAGCATATAAATTTATTGAGGTCTGTGTAGATAATCAAAAGAGTTTTGCACAGATAGCCTAAGAAGTTAATAAATATGAAAACAGTGTCTTCTACTAAGAAACTGAGCACATGGTTTCATTCAAAAACTGGTTATCATCATAGGACATGCAGAAATGTAATGAACCATGTACTGAAGCTAATTGCTCATGTACTTGAAACAAGCTGATGCATGTGTTAAATTAATAAGGGAGCATTTTATATTTTAGGTCCCTTATGTCTAGATTAAGCGGTATTCAAATTATTAAAAGTCTGATCTAATTGCTAGCAAAACTTTAAATGGGACATCCTGGGACTCTCTTTTTCTTTGTTTATTGGTAATCCTTGGATCCAAAGCATATAATCCTTATCATAAGCAGTACTCATACCACTTTGCTCTATAATCCAACACCACATTTCTTCCTTTATCTCATTTTATCTGCACTATTTCAGGTACTCAGCGCCTCCCCCGCCTCGTAGGTCTTGCTAAGTCCCTTGAAATGATGCTAGTAAGCTGCCATTTGCTTTAAGTTATGAGTCCATATTTTTGGCGCTATGGTTGCTTCTGACCCTCTTGCTCTAATCTATCAATCTAGACATCAAAGCCTGTTAAAGGAGAGGAAGCTGTTAATCTGGGCCTTGTTGACGCTGTAGTTCCATCAAACCAATTATTGGATACTGCTCGTAAGTGGGCTCTTGATATTTTGGAGTGCAGAAAGCCTTGGGTTGCCAGTCTTCACAAAACTGACAAGATAGAGCCTCTTGGTGAGGCTAGGGAAATATTAAAGTTTGCAAGAGTTCAAACGCGCAGACAGGCTCCAAACCTCCAGCATCCCTTAGTTGTCATTGATGTTATTGAAGAGGGTATAGTGTCTGGCCCACGTGCTGGGCTTTGGAAGGTTTAGTTCTGGCTCTATTCCTCTTGTGCTTCCGGTTTAATTGTGTAACTTGTATTATCTAAAAAATTGTTGGTATTTGCAGGAGGTTGAAGCATTCCAAGGTCTTCTACATTCCGACACCTGCAAGGCCTTGGTCAACGTTTTCTTTGCTCAGCGTGCAACCACAAAGGTTAATGAGTTAAATACTTTACTTAGAAATTAGTATCGCATATTTCAACCTGGTTGTAAGTAGCATTTCAAAATTTTAGTTTGTTTTCATATTCCTTTTTAATAAAACTGAGTGTTTATTTTGAGTTCATATGGATCCGAGGAGAACCTCTAGTCTTTGTTATGCTATAATGGACCCAATTCCTGGAAACTGTAAGCTTATTCAACGCTAGATAACTATGTATGACTGCTAGATAACTTTGTATACCAAACATAATCTAAGCTATGTTTTATTCCAGAAATTAGTAGAGACTTCACAATTTCATTGTCTGTATATGTACACCAGTTGTATTCTTAGTTGAATATGTGGGGCTATGATGATTGATTATTGCATAAGTTGATACTTATTAACATTAAACAATGAAATCTGAACGATTTGTGTGCCAAACAGTGTGTGATATTGTTCATCCTTGTCAGTCTTCAACTCTGACCTCTTGATTCTTCCTACTCCTTTCCTCACACACACAGGTTCCAGGGGTGACTGACTTAGGATTAAAACCGCGACGCATAAAAAAGGTCGCAATTCTTGGAGGAGGTTTAATGGGTTCTGGAATTGCGACTGCACTGCTTCTTAGTAACTACCCGGTGATCTTGAAAGAAGTTAATGACAAATTCCTACAGGCTGGGTTGGGTAGAGTAAAAGGTAAAACCATTGTCTTGCTTTGACATGATCACTTATACTTGTTATGGCTGGTGACTAATACAATAATTTCTCAGCCAATTTGCAAAGTAGTGTCAAGAAAGGGAAAATGAGTCAAGAAAAGTTTGAAAAAACTCTCTCCCTACTCAAGGGTGCTCTGGATTATGAAGATTTTAGAGATGTGGACATGGTCATTGAGGTCAGTATTCTCATTATAGGATAAACTCTCTGATTTTCCTTGGTATCTTACTTTGCCTTGCTCTTAATATGTGTAACAGGCTGTCATCGAGAATGTATCTCTAAAGCAGCAAATATTTGCAGATCTTGAAAAGTATTGTCCTCCACATTGCATTCTAGGAAGTAACACTTCTACGATTGACTTGAATTTGATTGGGGAAAAGACCAAATCTCAAGATCGTATTATTGGAGCTCACTTTTTCAGGTAATATTTTCTGGAACCGTGAATTTTTTGTTCCACTTTTCTTGGTAGTTCTGTCAATTTGATCGATTGGTGGGTGCAGTCCGGCTCATGTGATGCCATTGTTGGAAATCGTCCGCACCCAAAAGACATCACCCCAAGTAATTGTAGACTTGCTTGATGTTGGCAAGAAGATAAGGAAAACCCCTGTAGTTGTGGGGAACTGCACCGGTTTTGCTGTCAACAGAATGTTCTTTCCTTACACCCAAGCTGCTCTTTTGCTAGTTGAACGTGGAGCAGACGTCTTTCGCATAGATAGGGTCATTACGAAATTTGGCATGCCAATGGGCCCCTTCAGGTAAAAAGATAACAGTGCTGTTGGGTTAGATATGTATTCCCGTTAAGTTGCCCTGGCTTTAAAGGTTTGGTTTACCATATGCAGATTATGTGATCTTGTTGGTTTTGGTGTTGCAATTGCCACTGGCGGGCAATTTGTGATGAATTTCCCGGAGAGAACTTACAAATCAATGTTGATACCGCTCATGCAAGAAGATAAAAGAGCTGGTATGTTTCCTATATTTTGAAATGCCGGTCAGATTATTTAGTGAAAACTGCAATTTGAAACATTTATGAATGGACATTTGATACACTAACTGTAGGTGAAACTACTCGGAGAGGGTTTTATGTGTATGACGACAGACGTAAAGCGAGCCCAGATCCAGAAATAAAGAAATATATTGAGAAGGCAAGAGAGATGTCTGGTGTTACCATTGACCCTAAGGTCTCTCTCTCCCCCTCCTCGTTGTTGACGAATACTACTCTTGAGATTCTTTTCAGTAATTCTACTTTGCTCTTACTCAATTGTTTGAACTTGACACAGATGGCAAAACTCTCGGACAAGGATATCATAGAGATGATTTTCTTCCCTGTGGTAAATGAAGCCTGCAGAGTGCTTGCAGAAGGTATAGCTGTCAAAGCTTCTGATCTTGACATTTCTGCTATTATGGGCATGGGATTCCCTCCTTACAGGTTTGTTTCAAATACGTTTTTCTGTTTGTCAATAAAACAAATCCCCCAAGTGAAAACTGTCCCAGGAACATGCTAAAGGAGACTTAAATCTATTAAAAAAAGTATTCTTGTTTAATAAGAAAGATTTGTCTACTTGCTTTTCCAGGGGAGGGATCATGTTCTGGGCAGACACTCTTGGATCCAAATACATCTATTCACGATTGGATGAGTGGTCAAGAATGTATGGAGACTTTTTCAAGCCTTGTTCCTACCTAGCTGAAAGAGCTTCCAAGGGGGCTCCTCTGGTGAGTGTTTTGAGTTCTATTAGTGTTATGTGTTCCGGGATTCATATAGGTTTTGAAATGTTTGAGGCAATTTCATGGACCTATGTGTAGTGTTTCGTTTAGATCTCTGACTCTATTCTGTTTCTGCCACAACAACTCTGAGTATCAACCCGTTGTTCTATTATTCTACCTCCAAATGGATGTGTCTAGTTTTCCTTTGTTGGATTAGTGGACTAGGTTTCCATTTGCTATCTGCAGCACATATTGGACATCAGCTCAGATGAGCCATGCGGCCATCATTTTCATTGACACACATCCTTCGCTGTTGAATGCAAGGTCACATTAGTAGTCACGTAAAAGCACTAATATATTATCACTAGATGATCCTGAATACTGTGTGGACTAGCGAGTGTTATAATCATTAGCAACTGGTAGTCAGTAACCAGATGCATCAAATGCGGTGTACCAAAAGAAGAACATTTCATCATTAGACAAGAGAGATTGCTTAGTGACCCTAGTCTATAAACACAAGGTTTGGAGTTCGAGTCATTAACGTAACAAAGTGGAAAGAACCACATTTGAGTTCCTGGGTAAGG
The DNA here is from genome assembly GCA_029582245.1 of Solanum etuberosum. Lineage (NCBI taxonomy): Eukaryota > Viridiplantae > Streptophyta > Magnoliopsida > Solanales > Solanaceae > Solanum > Solanum etuberosum. Next base: position 13,601 of record JAJONR010002699.1, read on the forward strand.
GGGTTTGGATGTAAAACTTCCCATATAAAGGAACAAATCACGTCAATATGGGGTGTTAAGGGAACTCTTGTTAGAAAAAGAGCGGGCAACAGCTTGTCATCTTATCTTATCTTAAACCCCTCTCCCACTCATCCGCTTGAAAATATTTACTGATATATTCATTTTCTTTGTGGTCATTGCAGAGTGCTACAACAGATTCAGCCAAGTCGCGCTTGTAAGATCAGCAATGCTAGTGAGCATTCTTCCACTTCGTAGCTTCGTTATTTCCTTACTCTGGTCAGCTAATAGGATTTGGCAAGGAAGAGTCAATAATGTAGAAATAAAATCAAAGAGCTAGATTATATTACGTAAGTTGAAAGCTTAGTTGTCTGGAAATAAAATGTGAGACGAGTATAGGGGACTCTCTTTGTTTTTATGTCTCGATAGTAAACTGGATTTTTTGAAATGTAATCTTTCCACTTGATACTCCTTTCGAGTAGAGTCTTCGTCATCTGAAATGGGGTTTTCTCATATTAATCAAAATATTTGTTTGTTGCTTCTCCATGCTCTCTTTCACTTCAAAATTTAGAAATTTCTGTGAATCTGGATTGTTTGCCTCCAATAAAGATGCTTCTATGGAAATGTGAATGTTGTATTTTGATTTTTTGTTTTTTCATATGTAATTCTAATCATTATGCTATTTCCTTATGACAATTTCTTAGAAATGAAATTGCATAAAATATAACAGTGTCATTTAACTAGTAACATATTGCAAAAGGGACAACATGTGTGCAAGTAGAAAGGAATCAAACGTAAGGAGCAAAGGATTTTCTTCTTCCTCTATTTGTTCCTTTCTTACATGTTTTATATTTGGTCAAATGATCGAAAATTTTAGTATTCTTTTGATTGATAGATGCAAAGAATTATACTTTTTGCACGTATATATTTCATGATTGAAGGCATTAACCCACCAAAAATAATCAAATTCATGAATTCGTGATTCATGACCCAAAGTATCAAAATAAATTATAGGGAAAAGGCATAAATTCCCCCTTAATCTTGTCACGAAAAGTCAGTTACACGTTTATACTATTGTGATGACCTATTACACACCTGAATTACTTAAAAGTGAATTTATTTCAACCCTGACGCACATACGACCAGTCACATGATGAGAAAGTGTTTCACACTCGCACCACGTCATCACCATGTCACTGCCACATCAATAATTACGTCAGATTTAAAAAAGATATCCATGTCACTCAACTTCTTCTTCTTCCCTAACACCATCAAACCCACCATTAAATCACTACCATTGTTGTTATTATCATCAAATTCACTTCTCCACTACTATAGATTTCACCACCCATAATCAAATTTACCATCGGAATCTTCCCACAACCATTGCCATCATAAAAAATCGATAACAAACATCATAAATTTAACTAAATTCACCATTGGAACCATATCACTATCATTGAAATTCATCACAATCATAACCATAAATTCACCATCCACATCAAAATCACGAGTTTCATTGTCATTATCGAAATTAAAAGTCATACCACCACTAATTTTTCACCCATCACCAAACCCACCACAAAAATTATCACAATATACAAATTTCATTTAAGTTCAAAGAGGAGAATTGTGAAACTTGCAATATTTATTTGCAAAGATTTTAGTCATACAATTGAAAAACTAGTGCTCGATTTACTATTACTGATTTTGAAGAAAATCTAATAAGAATTTTTTTGAGAGAGAAGAAAGATGTAGGAACATATATTAAAAAATTGAATTTTGTGCAAAAACCTAGAAACTTTTTACACAAAAAAAAGCAAGATCTGAAAATTTTCTTATTTCAAATGCTCACAATCAACCAAAAAAACACAAAAAAAATTTGAATAATTCGTTCTTGACTTGACGAATTTGATGTGGGAATAGTAAGGATTGACCAATTTTAGATGTCTCGCCGGAAATTTTTTCGAACAGTGAACATAATTAATTGAACAACTTCGTGTTCTTTGCGATGAATTCCTATCCCGCAATGTTGTTTTCTATTTTTCTCTTGAAAATTTATTATGAAAAAAATATTATTTTTCACATTAGCCATAGCAAAAAGAGTGTTTGTGATAAGAAAAAAATGGAGGAAGAAGAAAGGTAGGGTAACGTGAAGGAGAAGGGTGGGGTGGGAAAAAAATTACCTTTTTTTTTACTCAAACGCGCCTTTTTTATTTTTTATTTAATCTTATTTCCATGTCAGCTTTGAGGGTGATATTAAATTCACTTTTGAGTAATATAAGTGTGTAATAGGTCGCCTCAATAGTTTAAGCGTGTAACTGACTTTTCGGTACAACTTCAGAGATGAATTTATGTCTTTTCTCTAAATTATATTTGTCATCGACAACATGGTGAGTGTTGGTCACTCGACTTTTTGGCTAGACGCACCAAATTTCAAATTAATTGAAGTATGTCAATCATATTCAAGAAAATCAACATGTATACCTGGAAAATAATCAAATTCATAAATTTGGGATTCATGATTTCAAAGCGTTAAACTAAATGATGTTTGTCAAGGAGAACATGGTGAGTATTGACCATTGGATTGTTTTCGTTAGATCCATTGAATTTCAAGTTAATCTGTGTCTGTCAATCATAATTTGAAAAATCAGTGAAAAACAATCAAATTTATGAATACAAAAGTCACGACCCCAAAAAGCCAAAATAAATGATGTTTATCATGGCAAACATGGTGAGTATTGGTCAGTGTATCATTTTCAATGAATTTACCAAATTTCAAGTTAATCAGTATCTGTCAATTATATTTAGGAAAATTTGCATGTACATTAATTAATACACGCAAAATAATCAAACTAATGAACCCAAAACGTCAAACAAACGACATTTGTTATGACGAACCCGATGAGTCACGAGACTATTTTCGAAAAACTCACTAAATTTCTAATCAATCGAAAGTTGTCAATCAAATTCTAAAAAAATCATCAAGTACATATAAAAAAAACAACCAAATTCACGTATTCTAATTTTATAACTCTAAAACATCAATAGTAATAATATTAGTAAAGTATTGATCATTAGGTCCATATATATAAATAAAATAAATATTGAACGGTGATAACAAGTCAACAACATTTTACTAATCTTGCATCGTGTGCAAGCAAGATGGTCCATGCTCCTATGGAATAGCTGTTGGTTTTGAGACTCAGATTTTAATAATATTATACTAAAACACAAAAGACAAACGAGTTTAATAAAAATATAGTAGTACCAGTAGTAATTTTAAATAAAAGATTGAAAAATATTTTGACAAAACTATTTATGAATTAATTGAATTACATATCAACCTAATTTTTAAGATAAAACGTATCGCTAATAAATATACAGATCAATAACTTACTCAAACCTAAACAAATTATATTTCCATGAATTAATTTTACTATCGAAACACATGCACACGTTAAGAAACAGATCATATAATCTTTCAATCAGGAATATCATGAGACGGCATTCACACGAGGAATTTGATCCCAAATACGAAGCACTTTTTGATACTAATATTTAGTAAATTCTTATATATAAATTTATATTTTGTACCGAAAATATTATATTCAAATAATCTTAATATTATTACTCTAAGCCCGCTGATGGATATTAACACTACATAACCTTTTTTACTCTATCTATATAGTTTAACATATTAAAAAAATATATTTTCAAAAGATCATCGACTCGAGTAACATACATCAAAATATTTTTCACTCACATATATATATATATAGAGAGAGAGAGAGTTAATATAATATATGGACTATATATTATATTCTAACTCCCTAACTCATCCAAAACTCTTCTAAACGTTGGATATGTCTCTTTGACGTATAACAAGACTGACAATTTAATAAAAGTAATTAAGGTATCCTATGTTTTCATAATCATTTATGTTAATATTAATATTTTTTTCTTGAATTATTGTATTATTTTGTTACAATTATAATTTTATTTATGTATGTTATGTCATATATTTTGTCTTGGCTTCTTCATTTTCGTAATTTTTTTTCAAACTATTTTATAATATTTTTACTTGAATCGAGGATTTATCGAAAATAATTTAAGAGATTACGTTGAGTATTTTAAATTATAGAGCTTAGTCAGGATTCCATGTGCTTTTGGGGACTAACATTTTCTCCTTACTTCAATGCCACAACTCTTCTATTTTTGCACTCACTTTACACCACCTTTGTCCTTTGACCATATTTGTCTAGCTTACTGCTTCTCCAGTTTCTCTCCATATTTCTCCTTCTTTATAATACTATACTATAGCTTAATGCTCTTTAGAAAGAAAAAAAATCAATCCATTGAAGTTAAGCTCTAGTAGTGGCTTTCAACATTATATGCATCAATAAGAATAGAAGCCAAAGCATATAACAGAGTGTGTGTGTGTGTTTTGTCAGCTGGGATTTATCAAGATTCAGTTTTTGCCCCATTTTCACTGTGTGTGTGTGTTTTGTTAAGTGGGGTCTATTCAAGATTCAATATTTCCCCCATTTTCTTAGTCAACTAGGCTTTATCAAGATTCAATCTTTTTTTTCTATTTTCAGAGTGTGTGCATTTGTGTGTGTATTGTCAGCTGGGATTTATCAAGATTCAATCTTTTTGCTTCATTCTAATAGAGTGTGCATTGTCATCTGGGGTTTATCAAGATACAATTTTTTCCCCATTTTCATAGTGTGTGTGTGTGTTTTGTCAGCTGGGGTTTATCAAGATTCAATCTTTTCCCCTTTTCATAGGTGTGTTTTGTCAACTAGGCTTCATCAAGATTCAATCTTTCCCCCCTTTTCATAGGTGTGTTTTGTCAACTAGGCTTTAACAAGTTTCAATCTTTTTTCCATTTTCACAGTGTGTTCATTTGTGTGTGTGTTTCATCAACTGGGGTCTATCAAGATTTAATCTTTTCCCCCTTTTCATAGTGTGTGTTTGTTTTGTCAACTGGGGCTTATCAAGATTCAATTTTTTCTTCATTTTGACAGTGTGTGTGTTTTGTCATCTGGGTTCAATTTTTCCCCATTTTTTGCTGTGAAAATGGTAATGGAAGGGATTCAAGAAGATATAGGTGATGGGAATATGCAATGTATGAATCATCCTTATAAGAACAGTTCCCCAGGTGGGATCTGTGCCTTTTGCCTTCAAGAAAAACTTGGAAAGTTGGTTTCTTCCTCTTTCTCTTCTTCCATTTTTCCTTCTTCATCTTCTTCCTCTAGTTCAAGATCTGATTTTGTAGCCACTTCTTCCACTACTACAACTTCAACCCTACAAGCCCCAACAACTAACAAAAACACCACTGATTGTGTTAACTATCATCCTTATGAAAACAATATTAGGAAATCAAGAATGCATTTTTTGAAGAAGGGTAGTAATAGTAATGTTAATGTTAATATGGCAAGTTCTGGTTCAGAGTCTGGCATTGTTTTTAAGAGAAGTAAGTCAACTACAACCCCAAGAAATCATTTGCATTTCTTGGAAGCTAATGAAAGTGAAGATTATGGTCCTCACAGAAAAGGGTTCTGGTCTTTTCTTCATTACTCATCCTCAAAGCATTATTCTTCCACAGGTAAAAAAAACTTCGTCTTGTCTAAAAGTTTAAGTTGTTAGATAGAAGCATTATGTTTATTTACTCAATTATATCTTTAACACGCTCCTTATGTACTGGTCTTATTCTTTTTCATGGACTAAGCATGTGGAAATTATCTGACTCTTAGCCCTCGTTAGACCATAGATTTTGAAGTTGAAATTTGAAACTTTGAGTTTTTGAAACTTGAAGTTGTGTTTGAACATTCATTTTGCTTGGAGAAAAGTTGAACTTTGTGAGTGAAAGTGAAATTAGATCAGTTTTTGGAAATCCAAAATCTATGGACAAACACTAGCTTAATATATGTATCTTGTTAGTTGAGTGAGCTAAATCTTGCCTTTAAAAGTAGTTGGAATGATTTTTTTGGGACATACTTAGACTAGTGACTAAATGGGGATAGAATTTAAAGAATGGACTCAAAAATGGCCATTTGAGGAAATGTCCCTTTGAAATTCATTTTGATAAATTGGTGGCTGATGAGCTTTGAACATAGTACTTTTGCCTGCTTTGTTATCATGTTGAAGTGTGTAATCCTTTTATCTGAACGTAAATGTAAATTCTTTTGATAAGTCGATGTCAATGAGACTCGAAAACAATACTTCTTTCTTTTCCGCTCTATTAGTATCATATTGAAGTGTGTAACCATCTTATCATTTATCACATTTTTTATTTACTTAATTACGTCATCAGCAGGATCATCTATGAACAGTTCTAAAACATCAAGGGAGAAGAAGAAAGAAGAGATTGTTGTAGTGGAAGAGAATGAGAGTCCTAATGAGACTTCATTTAACAATAAAGTAGCGAGATCAAGATCTGTTGGTTGTGGAAGTAGGAGTTTTTCAGGTGATTTATTTGAAAAAATCTCGACAGGTTTTGGAGATTGCACATTAAGAAGAATCGAGTCACAAAGAGAAAGCAAACCAAGATTTTCATCTGTTCATCATAAAGAAAGAGTTAACTGTGGTGGCATATTATCATATTTGGTTTCTTCTGAAGTAAATAATCTGAATGGAAAATCCCATCATATTGCTAATGGAAGAAGTAAGAATTGGGGATGGGCATTAGCAAGTCCAATGAGAGCTTTTAGCAAAACATCATCAAGTGTGAAAAGAGAAGATTCAAATTCAAATGATAACAAGAATGCTACTCCAAACTTGGATGCAATTCCTTCTTTGTTGACTGTTAGCAGCTAGAAAGAAACTTCTTTTAATCTAATTTAAGTGAAAGACGCTAACGTTTTGAGCAGGTGGGGATCAGAGCTATTGATCCAGAAAGAACGAGGCGTTGAAAGCAAAGCTGTAAGATTGATCTGATTCCTCCATAGATACTACTACTACTGATACTATTACACAAATTTGCATTATATTCTTGTGTAAAAACTATGTTTATTTATCAGGTTTTATCAACTAATTTCTCCATTTCATCACTGTTTATTAGAGCTTTTCCTTCTTTTTTTGGTCTTGTTGTAAGTTGGATGTTGATTTCTCATGCTTTTGCTGTTTTTAGTGGATAATTATCACTTTTGTATGACAATCTAGAATGATGATGATTGAGTTGAATTCAAACCTTTTGTAGTTTTTGGGCATAGAGATGATTAAAGAATGAGTTCTCTTCTTTTTGTTTGTAATGATTTTCAATAAGAGCAATTCCAATCAAATCATGTATTTCCTTCTTTGTTGTACATGAAAACATAATTTTGTATAATAACTCTTTTACAATAATCGTGTAGGGTCAGCTTGTGTTCATCTCGATTGTGTTGTTGAGTACTTTGTCTAACAAAATACTTGCTACCATAAGCAAATTCAAGATTTAACTACAACTCATTCTATTTATTGGTTTGAGTTAAAATTATTGGATTTCAATGAACCCGTAGGCTATATCTGCCTCTGCTTGTTATCTCCCACTAACAAAGATATCGAATAACTCTTCTAACTAAAACATAAACAGACAAATAGAAATTATCCAACATTTTTTTGTTTGTATCGGAATTGGAGTTTTGATCTCTATGATTTTCGTTTCATTTATTGATCAGTAAGCCATACCTTTAAAGTCCTCTCTATACCAAACTTTCAAATCTTGATTGACAATGATGGGAATGTAGGGAATCATAATAATTAAAGTATATTTTTGGTTATGAAATTTTGGAACCCTTTTTACATCTAAATGTCTCCATCTAGGAGTCTCATGACTAGTTTATATGCCTACTTTTCTAGTTGGCCAAAAAGCTAGAAGCCAAAAAGCCAATAGATCTATAAAGAACAAGTTACTCACTCATGTGCAAGAATTGGTGGACACAACTAATCATGTTTTAAAAAAGGTTTTTTTTTTTTAGAATAATATTCAAGTCTTTATGATCCAAGTCAAAATAGTATCACATGTTTGGTAGATGGAAAACACATGCCTAAAAGGTTTTAAATCAAGGGGCCATATGACAATTGACACCTAACACTAACTTAACTAAGCATACATGTTAGAATTTCATGTGTTAACTTATTGATGGTTATTTTATCACATAAAAGTCATTTTTCTATAATCATTTTAACTAGGTTTTCTGAAATTTTCAACACTCAATTCTTGATTTAGCATTTGTCACATAAAAATGATTTCTCTAACAAAATACATAAATATGACTTTACTACATAATTTTCAATCATTCTGTTATATTGTTCGAATCCTTCAGAAATATCATGGTAGGTACACAACAAAAATACAACTACAATATATCAACATAATCTCATAAATGGGATCCGAGCAAAGTGGTATATACACAAACATTACCTTAAGATAGATAGACTGTTTCTGATATACCCGAAACGTAATAATAGAGTGACCATTTGGACAATGAACTTAATCTAAAATGGTAGGGTAAAAGTCTGACTTTTTGGCTTATTGATATGTCTACCTCATATATTGATTATTTGCTTGCTTATATATACATGTGTAAAGATGACAAGTAGATAAAAGTAACCATTCATGATGACCTGATTTGCAGATAACTCACGAGAGGCTGTAAATGTCTCTGTTCACTATTCTTTTTTTTTTTGTCTGTTGGAGAAAACAAAATTGATTTGTGTATATATATCTTGATGAACTTTTTTTTTGGTGTCAGTTTTGTCTGTGTTTTTTGCATGAATATCACATTGTCATGCATCTAATATTTCACCATTATACTTCTAGTATTTATTCTTTATTGTCTGCATTTTTTTTCCGCATGATAGCCCGTTGTTTTTGGTTTCGGGCCATGGGTTCGACTTACTTACTATTGGATGTTTGTAGGTGTTATCATGATCTAAGATTTTGGATCGACATAGATTGGTATTGGAGCTCTAGGTTCACTGATATCGTTGGTATACGAGAGCAAGTGCCTAGTAGAAATCTCTGTGGATCGATACTGAGACGTGTGTATCCTATCTTCATGTACATTTGCTTCGATCTAACGTACTTCTTTGAACCCACTCTTTCTTAGATGGATAGCACGAAGTATTCGGTGAACGTAGATGGGAAATCGAAGCCAAAATTCATGGATTATAGCACATGTAAAATGAAAAAAGTTGGTATTTCCCGATTCGGACCTCGTTTGAACTTGAAAATACGTACGTTTGCTCCTCCGGATCAACGCACGCCATTAATATGGTGTTCGCAGAGGCCTACGAAAAATTTCGACCAAAAATCCATCGGGATCACATATCACCCAAAATCCATGGACTATAGGACACAGAAAATAGAGAATTCGGTATTTCCCGTTCTGGGCCTCGTTTGAACTTGAAAATGCGGACGTTTTCCCCTCCAGACCAACGCACGCCATTAATAAGGTCTTCACGGACACCCATGAAATTTTTTGGCCAAAAATCCATCGGGATCACATATCACCCAAAATTCATGGACTGTAGCACACGTAAAATAGAAAATTCGGTATTTCCCATTCCGAGACTCGTTTGAACTTGAAAATGCGGACGTTTTCCCCTCTGGACCAACGCACGCCATTAATAAGGTCTTCATGGACGCCTACAAAAATTTTGGTAAAAAACATGTCGAGATCACATATAACCAAAAATTCATGGACTATAGCACACGTAAAATAGAGAATTCGATATTTTTCGTTCCGAGCCTGATTTGAACTTGGAAATGTGGACGTTTTCCCCTCCAAACCAACGCATGCCATTAATAATGTCTCCACGGACGCCCACAAAAAATTTCGGCCAGAAGCCCGCCGGGATCACATATCACCTAAAATCCATGGACATAGCACACGTAAAATGGAGAATTCGGTATTTTTTCTTCTGGGCCTCGTTTGAACTTGAAAATGTAGACGTTTATCCCTCCGGACCAGCGCACGCCATTAATAAGGTCTTCACGGACACCCACAAAAAAATCGACCAAGAACCCGTCAGGATCACATATCACCCAAAATCCATGGACTATAGCACACGTAAAATGGAGAATTTGGTATTTCCCTTTCCGGGCTTCGTTTGAACTTGAAAATGCAGACTTTGCCCCTCCGGAGAAAAGCACGCTATTAATAAGGTCTTCACGGACGCCCACAAATTTTTTTGGCAAAAAACATGTCGGAATCACAGATCATTCAAAATCCATAGACTATAGCACACGTAAAATGAAAAGTTGGGTATTTTCCATTTCGGACCTCGTTTGAACTTGAAAATGTGGACGTTTGCCCTTCAGGACCAACGCACGCCATTAATAAGGTCTTCACGGATGCCCCAAAAAAATATCAGCCAAAAACCCATCGGGATCACATATCACCTAAAATCCATGGACTATAACACACGTAATATGGAGAATTCAATATTTTCCATTTCGGGCATCGTTTGAACTTTAAAATGTGGACGTTTGCCCCTCAGGACCAACGGACGCCATTAATAAGGTCTTCATGGATGCCCACAAAAAAATCAGCCGAAAATTCATCGGGATCACATATCACCTAAAATCCATGGACTATAACACACGTAATATGGAGAATTCAGTATTTTCCATTTCGGGCATTGTTTGAACTTAAAAATATGGACGTTTTCCCCTCCGGACCGACACACGCGATTAATAAAGTTTTCACGGACGGCTACAAAAATATTCGGCATAAAACCCACATATTACTTAAGATCTATGGACCATATAACACACGTAAAATGGATATTTTGGTATTTCCCGTTTCGAGCCTCGTTTGAACTTGAAAATGCGGAATTTTTCCCCTCAGGATCAACGCACACCATTATAAGGTATTCACGGACGTCCACGAAAAATTTCAGCCAAAAACAAGTCCGGATCACATATCACCAAAAATTCATGGACTATATAACATACGTTAAATGGACAATTCTATATTTTTGTTTTCGGGCCTCGTTTGAACTTGAAAATACGGACGTATGCCCCTCTAGACAAACCCACGCCTTTATTAAGGTCTTCACGGATGCCCACAAAAAAATTCGGCCAAAAACACGTCTGGATCACATATCATCCAAAATTCATGGACTATAGCACACGAAAAATGGAGAATTTGATATTTCCCGTTTCGGGCCTCGATTGAACTTGACAATACAGACCTTTTCCCCCCGGACCAACGCACGCCATCAATAAGGTATTCACGAATGTCCACAAAAAATTTCAGCTAAAAATACATCGGGATCACATATCACCCAAAATCTATTGACTATAACACACGTAAAATGGAGAATTTGGGGTATATTATGTTCCGGGCCTCGTTTGAACTTGAAAATGCAGACGTTTACCCCTCCAAACCAATGCACGTTATTAATAAAGTCTTCACGGATGCCACAAAAAAATTCGATTAAAAACCCGTCTTGTTACACATCACCCAAAATTCATGGACTATAACACACGTAAAATGAAAAAAATGGTATTTCCTATTTCGGTCCTCGTTTGAATTTTAAATTACCGACGTTTGCCCCTCCGGACCAACATACGCCTTTAATAAGGTCGTCACGAATGCCCACAAAAAATTTTGGCCAAAAACCGTCGGGATCACATATCACCCAAAATTTATGGACTATAGTACACATAAAATATAAAAATATATATTTCCCATTCTGGGCCTCGTTTGAACTTGAAAATGCTGGTGTTTTACCAAACGTCGACATTTTCAAGTTCAAACAAGGTTCGAAACGGAAAATATCGATTTTACCATTTTTCGTACGCTATACTCTTTTAAAACACCCAAAAATGTAACAAACTAGGGAAATGACTAAAATAATTGTAGAACACGTGCATCAAGTTTCTAGAAAAAAAAATCGCAGCAAGCTCCACGGTCCGTAGAACATTCCACTGTCGTGAAACAATTACTGCCTGATTGAGTTTCATTGAAACGGGTACTATTTACTCTGAACTCTAATTAACACAAATTTGTTGGCGTTGAAAAGAAGTCTCATAGACGTTTCATTTGAGTGGTTATGGACCATCTAATTCCTCATATTCTAAGAGATATGATTGCTTGAAATTGATCTAAGTAGAATTTTATATCAAAACCAATTGGTTAGGAAACATTCAGATCAACTTTGTGCTAAGAAATTCGTGTGACCTTAATTCATCTCCAAATTTATCCTTAGAAATTTTCGGGTATTACATCCATGATCAACATCATTTTTAAAAACATTTAGGAGCTACTCAAAAGGAATAATGCAATATGTTCCAATTTTTTGTGTGTTTTGTGTTTTGTGTTTTATGTACTTTAGCAACGATTATTAGTAGTTATAGTCACCAATAATAGGGACTTTTAGGGATTAGCATTTAAAATTTTAGAGACCAATAATTAGTTTTAGCAGCGGTTAGAGTCGACATTAATAAATACTTACAGCCGGAAAAAAAAAGTATTAGCGGCGGTATTCGTCGCCACTAATAAATACGTTTAGCCACAACATTTATATTTTTTAGCGGCGGTTATAGTCGCCGCTAATAAATATTTTTAGCGACAAATAAAACATCTTTTGCGGCGGTTTAAGTTGCCCGCTAATACAAACTTTTAGCGGCGGTAGTAATCGCCATTAATAAACATTTATAGCAACAAATTTTAAGAGTTTTAACGGCGGTTATAGTCGCCGCTAATTAGGTCTTTTAGCGACAACTATTAAAAAATTTAGCGGCGGTCATAGTCGTCATTAATAAGTACGCATAGCAACAACTTCATAAAGTTTTAGCGGCGTTTAAAGTCGCCGGGAATATGAACTTTTTAAAACAACATTTATACGTTTTAGCGGCGGGTATAGTCGCCACTAAAAGCTATTTTTGGCAGCAACATTTATATGTTTTAGCGGCGATTATGGTTGCTACTAATATGAACTTTTTTAGCAACACCATTTATAAGTTTAGCGGCAGTTATAACCGCCACTAATAAACACATTTAGCAACAACTTTATGAAGATTTAGCGGCGGTTATAGTCCCCACTAATAAATACATTTAGCAAAAATTTTAAAAAGATTTAGCGACGGTTATAGTCACCACTAAAAGGATCTTTATGAACAAAATTATAAGCTTTAGTGGTGGGTATCAACAACTTTATGAGTGCGCTAACTAGTCTAGATAATTACCATTTGGGACCTCTTTGACATCATTCTATAAAATTTACATAATTCTTGACGCATTTAACTAATTAAAATTTTATATAATTGTTCGTGTAATCAAACTGATATTTCAATTTATATAATAGATAAATCATAAGCAAAAGGGAAAATTGAATATAAAGATTAACAGGAACATAGAGAGTATGGATTTTGAAATCCAAATATGCATTAACTTGGGAAAATTTACAAGGAAGTATCTCCCAACAAGGGCAAGCAACCTACAAAAACTACATCTCTATTCCCCCACATAACAATTAGGAAGGGAAAAATCAAATAGAGAGGTCAAGCCGTTGGAATAATAGAAAGCCCACAAGGCTTTGGTCCAAGGGTAAAGCGTAGCGCATGATGTGTGGGTGCGGCCACCAACAAAAACCAGGTATGTAAGTGGACAGTGGTAAAGAGCAAGACTATTATCCACTGAGTTTCAAACTGTGTGCTATTAATAAGGTCATTACGGAAGTCCACAAAAAAATTTGGTTAAAAACCCAACGGAATCACATATCACCCAAAATTCATGGACTATAGAACACGTGAAATGGTGAATTCGATATTTCCCATTTCGGACCTCATTTAAACTTGAAAATATGGACGTTTACCAATCCAGACCAACGCATGCCATTAATAAGGTCTTCACGAACGCCGATAAAAATTTTTGGCCAAAAATCCCTCGGGATCACATATACACCAAAATCCATGGACTATAGCACACGTAAAATGAAGAATTCGATATTTCTCGTTCTGGGCCTCGTTTGAACTTGAAAATACGAAACTTTGCCCCTTCGGACCAGCGCACGCTATTACTAAGGTCTTCACGGACGCCCACAAAATTTTTTGGCCAAAAACCTATTGGGATCACATATCACCCAAAATTCATGGACTAGCACACGTAAAATGGAGAATTCAGTATCTCCCGTTCTGGGCCTCATTTGAACTTGAAAATGTTGAAGTTTTCCCCTCCGGACCAACGCCATTACTCAGGTCTTCATGTACGCCCACAAAATTTTTTGCCAAAAACCCATCGAGATCACATATCACCCAAACTTCATGAACTATAACACACGTAAAATAGATAATTCGGTATTTTCTGTTCCGGACCCCATTTGAACTTGAAAATGTGGACGTTTGCCCCTCCGTATCAATGCACATCATTAATAAGGTTTTCAGGATGCCCATAAAAAAAATCGATCAAAAACCGTCGGGATCACATATCACCTAAAATCCATAGACTAAGTACCCATAATAGTTTCTGAAAATGGTGAGACGGTACGTACTTCTCCCCCCAACTCCATATGGAGGGTTTCATAAAGGTTTCACAAAGAAATTATCAGAAAATCATATCACCAAAATATTCATGGACTAACGCACACAAAAAAATTAAGAAAAACGCTGAATTCTTGTAAATTGGCCCCTAAATACCCAAAATGGACTCTAAAAATGCTCAGACTGTACATATCGCTCCACCAACTCCCTATAGAGGATTCCGTAAAGATTTCGCAAAGAAATCATCCGGAAGTCATATCACCAAAATATTCATGGGCTAACACATACTAACAACTGAGAAAATCACCTAATTCCTGTAAATTAGCCCCTAAATACCCAAAATGGACTTTGAAAATATTGAGACTGTACGTACTGCTCCCCCAACTCCCTACGGAGGGTTGCATAAAGATTTCGCAAAGAAATCATCTGGAGGCCATATCACCAAATATTCATCGTCTAACACACTTGAAAAACTGAGAAAATCGCTTAATTCCTATAAATTGCCCACTAAATACCCAAAATGTACTCTGAAAATGGTGAGACTGTACATACTGCTCCCCCAACTCCCTACGGAGGGTTCCATAAAGGTTTCACAAAGAAATTGTTTGGAAGTCGTATCACCAAAATATTCGTGGACCAACACACACAATAAATTGAGAAAACCACTTAATTCATTTAAATTACCCCCTAAATACCCAAAATGGACTCTGAAAATGGTGAGACTATACATACTGCTCCCCCAACTCCCTATGAAGGGTTTCATAAATTTTTCGCAAAGAAATCATCCAAAAGTCATATCACCAAAATATTCATGAGCTAACACATACAAAAAATTGAGAAAATTGCCCCATTCCTTTAAATTGCCCCCTAAATGTCCAAAATAGATCCTGAAAATGATGAGAGTGTACATCTTGCTCCCTCAACTCCCTATGAATGGTTTCGTAAATGTTTCGTAAAGAAATTGTCTGAATATATCACCAAAATATTCATGGGCTAAAACATATAAAAAAAACTGAGAAAATCACATAATTCTTGTAAATTACCCCCTAAATGTCCAAAATGGACTCTTAAAATGGTGAGAATGTACGTACTGCACCCCTAACTCCCTACGGAGGTTTCCATAAAGGTTTCACAAAGAAATCATCCTGAAACCATATCACCAAAATATTCATGGGCTAACACACACGAAAAATTGAGAAAATTGCCTAATTCTTGCAAATTGCCCCCTAAATGCTCAAAATGGACTCTGAAAATGGTAAGACTGTACGTATTTCTCCCTCAACTCCCTACGGAGGGTTCATAAAGGTTTCACAAAGTAATCGTCTGGAAGCCGTATCACCAAAATATTCAGATGCTAACATACACCAAAAATTGAGAAAATTGTCTAATTCCTGTAAATTGGTCCCTAAATATCTAAAATGGACTCTAAAAATGGTGATATTGTATGTACTTCTCCCCCAACTCCCTACGGAGGTTCCGTAAAGGTTTCACAAAGAAATCATCTAGAAGCCATATCACCAAAATATTCATGGGCTAATACACAAAAAATATTCATGGGGAGCATTAGGTATAGTTCCGCCATTTTGTAAGGCATATTTTTGCATTAAGGAGTCAACCTTTAAAAATGACGTTACTTTCTTGGTTTTTCATGTGTATTAGTCCATTGATATTGGCACCTTCTGGCGCCCGGAAGGTTTTTCTAAAAACAACTTTATGAGGACCTTCGTAATGAGTTGAGGGAGCATTACGTATAGTCTCACTATTTTATTAATGCATATTTTTTCATTAATAGGCCAACATTTAGGATTTACGCGTCATTCTTGATTTTTCGTGTGTGTTAGCCCATGGATGTTGGCGCCTTATGGCGCCCGGAAGGTTTTTCTGAAAAAACTTTATGAGGACCTCAGTAATGAGTTGAGGGAGCATTAAATATAGTCCCACCAATTTTTAAGGCATATTTTTGCATTTAGGGGCCAACTTTTAGGAATTACGCGAGTTTCTTGATTTTTCGTGTGTATTAGCCCATGGATATTGGCGCCTTCTGGCGCCCAGAAGGTTTTCTGAAAAAACTTTATAAGAACCTTTGTAATGAGTTGGGGGAGCATTACGTATAGTCCCACCATTTTTTAAGGCATAATTTTTCATATAGGGGCCAACTTTTAATAAATACGCAATTTTCTTGGTTTTTCGTGTGCATTAGCCCATGGATGTTGGCGCCCGAAAGTTTTTTCTGAAAGAACTTTATGAGGACCTCCGTAATAAGTTGGGGGAGCATTACGTATAGTACAACCATTTTAAAGCATATGTTTACATATAGGGGCCAACTTTTAGGAACTACACAAGTTACTTGATTTTTCGTGTGTATTAGACATGGATATTGGCGCCTTCTAGCGCCCGAAAGTTTTTTCTGAAAAAACTTTGTGATGACCTCCGTAATAAGTTGGGGGAGAATTTCGTATAGTTCCACCATTTTAAGGCATATTTTTGCATTTAGGGGACAACTTTTAGGACTTACGCAACTTTCTTGATTTTTCGTGTGTATTAGCCCATGGATATTGGCGCCTTCTTGCGCTCGCAAGGTTTCTAAAAACTTTAACCTCTATAATAGGTTAGGAGAGAAATACATATAGTCCCGCCATTTTTTAAGGCATATTTTTGCATTTAGGGGCCAAATTTTATAAATTATGTGACTTTCTTGATTTTTCGTGTGTATGATCCATGGATATTGGCGCCTTCTGGCGCCCGAAAGGTTTTTCTGGAAAAACTTTATGAGGACCTCTGTAACGAGTTGGGGGAGCATTACGTATAGTCCCGCCATTTTTTAAGGCATAATTTTGCATTTCGGCCAACTTTTAGGAATTACGCGACTTTTTTTATTTTTCGTGTGTATTAGCCCATGGATATTAGCGCCTTCTTGCGCCCGGAAGGTTTTTCTGAAAAACATTATGAGGACCTCCGTAATGTGTTGGGGGATCATTACATATAGTCCCACCATTTTTATGACATATTTTTGCATTTAGGG
Source organism: Solanum etuberosum (assembly GCA_029582245.1). Taxonomy (NCBI): domain Eukaryota; kingdom Viridiplantae; phylum Streptophyta; class Magnoliopsida; order Solanales; family Solanaceae; genus Solanum; species Solanum etuberosum. The sequence goes on from JAJONR010002699.1 coordinate 31,096, forward strand.
GCCAACTTTTAGGAATTACACAACTTTCTTGGTTTTTCGTGTGTATTAGCACATGGATATTGACGCCTTCTTGCGCCCGAAAGGTTTTTCTGAAAAAACATTATGAGGGTCTCTGTAATGAGTTGTAAGAGCATTACGTACAGTCCCATAATTTTTTATGGCATATTTTTGCTTTTAAGGGCCAACTTTTAGGAATTACCCGATTTTCTTAGTTTTTCGTGTGTATTAGCCCATGTATATTAGCGCCTTCTGGCGTCCGAAAGGTTTTCTGAAAAAACTTTACAAGGACCTGCGTAATGACGCATTACGTATAGTGTCACCATTATTTTAAGGCATATTTTTGCATTTAGGGGTTAACTTTTAGGAATTACGCGATTTTCTTGATTTTTCTTGTGTATTAGCCCGTGGATATTGATGCCTTCTGGCGCCCCGAAGATTTTAAAAAAAAAACTTTATGAGGGATGTTGAGGGTCAATCGAAACCACCTCTCTACCCCATAAAGGTAAAGATAAGATTGTTTATATTTTATCCTTTTTAAACCCCACCTATAAGATTATAGGGAAATTTATTGTTATAGTATCTTGTGCCTAGTAAGCAATATAGACACAATTTAAAATTATACACAAACAGGTAGAGAGAATTTCATAGAAATGCTACGTAATGTCACAAGTGGGGTCTGAGAAAATTGATGTGTACGCAGATCTTACACCTAACTTGTGAAGTGAAAGATGATGTTTCTGATAAGAATGTCAGCTCAAGAAGAGCATTTTAAAGCAAGTATGAAAGGGAATACAGTGGTGAACAAGTCATGATGAAAACAATGGAGAAAAAAATAAGTAACAACAACAAATTAGGAAACAACAATTAAGCTACTATAGTATATATAATTGAATTGATACATGGTAGTAATATTTTCCTTTTGGAATTTTTCTTTCAACTATGGTTTATTAGTGTTTTTGTTGTTATTTTTGTTGATAATCCCTTCTTCAGTCTGAGTTGAAGGCTTGTAATATCCAGTGACAGGGTCTGGTACCCATGATGACTCTGAAGAAACAGAATTTGCCCTCTCATTTTTCACTAATTTTTGTTGATGATCCCTTTTTGTTGACCCTTCTTCTGCTTGTGTTGCACAATACCCTCTCCTACAATATTTTCTTCTTTATCAACAACAATAATAACAACATATTCAGTATAATCTCATAAAAAGGTCTGAGAACAGACTTTGCCCCTACCTTCGTAGGATAGAGAAATTTTTTTTACAAACACATGTTTTGTTTCAAATTCATAAAAAAATAATGAATTGGCACAAAAAGATCAACTTACCTTGTAACAAGATTCAAGGGAAGGCTACCATCAACAAGACAATAAGAAGACTTGAATTTGGAGATGATTCTTGTCATATTGCCAGCCATTTTGAGTCCCAGAGAGAACTTCAAAGACTTGAAAATAATATTACAAAGTCTTTGGTGAATGAATTTACCAAGTTTAGAGACACAAACCAAAGTTGCATTATTATTATTATATTATATAAGAAATGGATAGTCAAAAAGTGGAACAATTTGGTAGGCCACTTGTATAATTGAAGCTACTTGGTCATTATGACTCTAGTACCTAGAAACTTCCCTTCAATAAGAAGAACCACTCACGTTGCATCGTCCTATTATATAAAAAGAAGTTTCCAAGAGGAAGACGTTATATACATTGACAATGTAAACTATATTCATATAATCAAATCAAATATAAAATAATTACATATACATTTCTATGACAAGCACTAGTTAATTATCTAAAGAAAATGATAATTGACATGCTATCACAAGTTAAATTCACAAAGTACAAAATAAAAAATATTGTCCGCGTATATAACTTAAAAGCGTGAATAGTTGGTGGCCTCTAGGCACGAGAAAGGCCAACTCTTTTGGCCTTTCATGTAATCACGACCTACTTGTGTCAAAAGGATCTTTATTTATTTTTTAAAAACACTGACTTATGTACCCCACATATAATCACAAAAGTTGTTGCAACTATATATATATATATATATATACAAATAAACAAAATAAAGTACCATAAAATGCAAAGATTACACAATTCTACATGATATTATCAGAGCAAATAAAAATTCTAAATGCAAATCTCACCATATGAGTCGACTCCCACATGAAATGTAAATAAAAGTATGTCGTTCCTGATAGTTTAAACTTTTAGATGAAAACGTGCCGCAACCTCGATGTTTCTGATGAAACTCATAGGAATAATATCCACCCTTAACAACTAATGAATTACAAGGTACAACCACTAGAACAAAGAGGAAAATAGAAGAAAACAAAGAGAAGTCGTAAATAAGAAAAAGGAAACATTGCAAATTACAAAGTATTCGAAATTTCAGATAATCTTCTATAGTTCCTAACAATTGTATGGCCTTTCCACATCTAAATGTCAAAATCGTGTTTGTGTGTAGTTCACTCAGATTGGGCAAGGTGGAACATCAAGGGTGATACCAGCTTGGATTTGACCCCAACCGATGAGACGCCAGTGCTTCTCGATTCTCCTGCTAAGAGCAATTTTCTCACCTTTGCTGGTACACACAGGTGATGTCAATTGCAGTTTTGCAAAGACATTCTTAACAGCGACAACACGAGCCCCAGTTGACATAGATCCTATGTTTAACATGAGAATCTCTCCCTTGGCCAACTTTGAGACTTTACCCTGCCTTTCTGTGTCCTTTGTCCTCACTCCCAGAAGACGGCGGAGCAAGAAGAAATTTACCTGCATTACAAAGTGATGTGATTTGGAAGACGAAGAATAGTGATGTTCCTTTTGTTCTAAAAGAGTCTGAAACTGATGTCTAAGTGATTTACCTCCAGTTCGACAAACACTTCAGGAAGTGAGCCAACCTCCCCAAGAACCTGTCCGACCAATCGATCAGCACGAGTCAATGTTGGATCCATAGTTGTTCCAACTCCAATGAGGCCTCCGGGCACAGCAAATTGTAGCTCATTTTGCTCAGCAAACAATGACACTATTCTTGAATATATTGGGGTACACTTAATGTTGCCACTCTCATCCTTGACAGTAATACCGGGACGAACCTCAATGAGTTGATTTACCTTCAGGACGCCCTGCAGAAAAACATTTACTTGCTCATTTGACTTGGTCCATCTTTCAATCAGATTTGCATTCTCTATGTAACGGTTAGCAAAGCATTAGGTATAACGAAAGGACATCTGTCGCATTAGAAATTTGTGCCCTTGGTCAATCAAGGAAACCGTGAAGGAAAAGAAGGTATGAGTTGTAGCATTTGTTTGCTTTACAGAATATAAGGACATACCTTCAGTATACTGCCACCAGCGACACCGCCTCTGATATCATCAACTTCAAAACCAGGTTTATTAACATCAAATGATCGGATGACTATCATATTTGGTGGTGAAATGAAATTCCTCTCAGGAATGGGAATTTTCTTCACAATATATTCAGCAACAACATCGATGTTGTACTTCAATTGAGCAGAGATTGGTACAACTGGGGCACCATCAGCAACAGTTCCCTGAACAAGGTATTGAAATAAGGTATAAAGATACAGCCTTAAGATCAAGCATAGACACAGTAAAGAGGTAACCAATTACACTGACCTGAATAAATTTCTGAATTGCCTCATGCTGGTTAATGGCTACATTTTCCTGAACTAGATCAACCTTATTTTGGAGAATTATTATGTGTTGGAGGCGCATAATTTCTACAGCAGCTAAATGTTCAGAAGTCTGAGGTTGGGGACAGCTCTCATTAGCAGCAATTAGAAGTAATGCTCCATCCATAATTGCAGCTCCATTAAGCATAGTAGCCATGAGAATATCATGACCCTGCAGTAAATTTCACAATACAAAAGCATTCTATATCAGGAAATTAAATGTCTTGCTGACGGCGAAAAATCAGACAATGAACCTAGGTGCTTCGCAAAAGACTACATGTAGGGGAAGTGTTTACAGATTGACACATTGCAAAAGAATAGTGCAGAGACTCACAAAAGAATATAAGTGGATAACGTATGTGCTATCTTCTTAAGTTTTAACAAAGGTAAAGGATCAAAACGAATCCTACAGATCAGACCAACAGATAAAAGTTCCTATAAATGACAGGAAGGCATGTCAGACCATCAGCGTGTCGAGATCATTTTGACTACTGTAAATATGTGACCATATGTGCTCGACTTTGTTATGATAACTTTAAAAGTATTCTTTCCCCTTGCAGTCTAAAAAGGGGTATATCAGGTGTTTGTAGCATATATCGTAAGGGTCCCAAACCTGTTAAAAGGAAGCAGTAATGCAACCAATGACAGTTCTAAAACAAAGATCCATTTCCCCTTATATACTCTAGAAAAGGGGGCAAGCCGGGTTTTGGGACCTCTGCTGTATCATGTAAGGGTTCTGTACCTTCCAAAATCGAGCTGCAATGCAGCCGATGGAAGTTTACAAGACAAAAGAGCCTCACTTAGTATTGGAAAGTATCTACTAATACAAAAACCTACAGAAAAAAATATCTCCACATAACTGAATGAGTTAAAAGAATCTCTCCACATAAAGTAACCTACTGCATGCTCACAGGCTTAAATATCCAAAACCTGAGATCATAAAAACAACTACAGATTCTCACGGCAGTACAGATGCAGCTATGAGATTTATCAACTGTTCTTTAGATAGAGACCAACATAGCTGAACTTGCTTCTTCCTAGAGAAGTCATGACAGTTAAGAAGATGGCAAAAACAGGAGGCAGGAACTTTTTCCTATTTTTTATATAACCGAGAAAACATCGAGGACCAGTGGTGCACAGCTTACAACTCGGTGGATAATAGGCCAACCCCTCTACCCTTCTCCAATTAGATACTAGTGATATGCACCTAGCCCACACGTCGCACAATGCACTCTTACCGATAGACTAGAGCCCTAGGGGAAACTAGAAACCAAAAACTCCTAGTCTTTCATCAAATCCAAGACAGAGCTAATTGGAACCACGAGTAGCGTGAACATTAAATATGTTAACAGAACATAGAGAACATTATCAAAAGAAAAGAAGAGAAATGACCCATTTAAAGATTATCTTGATACCTTCATGTTGGTGTATTTCCTGAATTATGACAGCTTAAGATTTTCATTAGAGTATCCATATTTGCACAAGATCAGACAACAAAGAACTATCATCTTCTGTCGCATCCCAATACTCAAGTAAAATGGCAGTAACATATACTGTAAATGGTAGGTGAGAAGCTTACGGGGCAATCAACAAAAGATACATGTCTCAGCAATTTCATCCTACAGGTCTCAAAACCAGGGACATCACACATGGGACTGTCTTCTTTTCCACTTCCATATGCCCTGAAAAGGATACACTATTACAGCATAAAAGTGACAAAAATGAGCAAAGAACAGTTCCATTCAAATTCAAGTACTTACTTGTAGCACATGGGTCTAGGGCAGCGGTCTTCTTCACATTTATATATCTTAGCATTAGCATATCCAAGCTTAATTGTGATGTTTCTTTCTAGCTCATTTTTAAAACGAACAGTCTGCATAAATAACGCAAGACAGATAATTAGTTTCCTTCAGGAGGACAATAGAATCTTAGGTTACCCCAATCAGCATGTGCTTAGCTTTCAAAAAATTTGTAGCATGAGTTCGTTATGACAAATGCAGTACGATCAAAGTAGGTAGACATAATCAGACAAATTATCTTGGTGGTCAATTATCAAGGCAATCAATTCATAATAAGCTAGAAATACATGCAAATCATTAATGATCTCAACAGCTGATAACTCCAGATAACTTTCCCATAATAATGAGTTTACATCTCACGCCATAATATATGCTGCACAGAGTAACTATATTCCATCATAAATCAAAAAAAGAGGAAAAACCTTGAAATACTTGGTTTATTCTTATAACAAACCTCAAAATACTTTTAGCAAGAATGTGCAAACACATAAATAGTAGTTATTCTGCACCATAGAGTAACTACATTCCATCATAACTCAAAAAAGAGGAAAAACCTTGAATTACTTAGTTATTCTTATATGTTATAAGTTATAACCAACCTCAAAATACTTTTAGCAAGAATGTGTAGCAAACAAATAGTAGTAAACTGGGCCTAGACATTTAATACATGCTCAAATGGTTTATCCATGAATTCAAAAGTAATATAAGGCCATGTATTTACAGTTACAATGATCAATGTACTGGTTTTATTTTTTTGATAAGAAAAGATCAATGTATTATTTGTTTTATAACTAAAAGGAAACTGATAAAAACAAAGACATACTTAAGTGAAGGTTCAGATTCCAGAACAAAGGCCTACCTGCACTCCAGATATAGCTTTTACAACTGTTGACTTTCCATGAGCCACATGCCCAATGGTACCTGGATAATGAACCCAAATTCAGTGATTCAGTCTGATGCCAGTAACGTATAAAAGAGTTTCTCAAAGAATACAAAGAAACCAAAATGCAGTGCACATATAGAATAATAGAAACACATGTTCATTAGTGACCAGTTTACCAATATTTATCGTAGCCTGACGAGAAATAACCTCTGGTGAAAGTGGATGCAACTTTGTTACATCCAACTTACTCAGGTCCTGCTCCATCAATCCTTTCCGAGACATTTTTTAGCTGTTCTTGGATACTTCTTCAGATGTCGGTAATTTTCAAGCCTGAAACTGGAAATAAATCAAGAAATCATGCTCAAAACAGTGACTTTAGACAGACAGTTGAGCAATGTCTCAAGGCATAGAGATTTACAGACAGTAGTTTAATCACTAAAGTTTTAACTTATTTTTATCAGGTAAACAATTTCATTAATTACAAGGCCATAATCAGCCTCATACAATAAGTATACCAAAAAGTAAAAAACCTACAAAAAGATGTGGTTCTCTACAAATGATATTGAATCCTCTATGCAGCCCGGAACTACATGGGTATACAAAAAATATATAAGGGATCGGAGATCACTCCTTAACTGCCCAAAACTCAATTCTACCCCTTAGAAAGCCCTCCTGTTTCTCGCTAAAAGTTTAAATTAGACTGAACTATTAGACACCTTGTTATTGTTTTGTCCTTTTCCCTTGGGATCTTATTTTTGCTCGAAAGAATTGCTTTTTTATTTACTATCAAAAGGTGGAACAGAAATAGAGGCTAGTAAGTACTATTTGCAAAGTCTAACTAAAACATTTCAAAGTAAGACGGAACAGAAAGTATTTGACGTTACAATAGTGTGCACTTATACCTTTCAAAATACAATGTAACTATAATATCCTCCTCATCCTCTACAGCAAAGTCTAACTAAAACATTTCAAAAGAATCATTGAAGGATGAAAGTAGAAGAAGAAGCAGCAGAAGGAGGAGGAGCACATCCTCCCCTCCTCTTAAGTATGGATGATGATGCATCTATTTGTGTGACCTCCTCCTCCTCCCTAATAACTTGCCCATTGTTTGTTCATGTAAGGATAAGTATGAGATTCAGAGAACCTCTAACTTTAAAGAACCGTAATTTGCCTTATAAGATAAATTATTTAGTAAGAACATTAGAGAGCCCATAATTTGCTTATAAGGTAAATTATTTAGGATGAAAATGAAATGGACCCGAATAAAATGGGACGAATACAGAGGATTCATATAGCCGATAAACAAATATCCATTACATCAGCCAATAAAATACTCTATATGTCTCAATTTATGTGGCATAGTTGAAATTTTGAGGTCAACCAAGTTTTTCTTTGACCGCATTTCTTTATACGCCTTTAAAATATTTCAATTTGTTAATTATTGTTATTTTTAGTACTTTATGCATAGTTTTCAGATATAGAAAATTTTATTTCAAAATACTTAAAGCTTCTATGTCCAAATTCACGATCAAAGTTCAAAAGTGTTTGAATCTCGAAATTCCAACTGTGACACTTAATTTGAGACAGAGGAAGTACTATGAATAAAACACTAGGATTTAAGGCATAGTTGATTAATATGTCATCCACAAGAGCTTCTTTCCTTACACAACGCAATCTCATAGATGCTGCAATTACTTCCCAAATTGCAAGCCAAAAACAAAGCACTCACAAATAATATTTCTATTCCATCTTTTTTGGAGGCATCAGCTTTTACATACCAGTCCTAAAGTCCAAAATCCTAAAACTCAAATCACCAGATATATTAGCTCCGACAGAGTCAAACTTATCACGATTCATAACATATATAAGAACAAAACTAAATGTAGATTGAAAATATATATTCAGATAGAATTTAACAAATGCACAACTAAAAAAACCATTAAAAAATTGAAGGTTTTATACTATGAAAAAAATATGACAAAGAGATACATATGTAAATCATTATGGAGGTGGTCGACGGCGGCGAAGGGGAAGAGGACTCACCGGAGAAGAGTGAAACGGCGGCGTCGCAGCTGCAGTCGAGAGAGAGTAAAACGAGGAATGAGAGTGATTTTGGCTTAGTGGGGTGGAAGATGATATATTTACGTTCGAGACCCATAAGTATATTTAACTATATCAAGACCCCTCATTTTTTTGTTTTTGTTGTTTTAGCACCTTTGGTAGGGGCGTCAAAACGGAAAAAATTGAAAAATCGAATCGAAAATCAAACTAAATCGATAAAAGAATCGACAAGTATTTTGAGTTGGTTTTTTTTATATATAAATAAGATCTTAGATTATTTTTAATGAATTCGGACGAACGAACTAGTATATATTACGATGTGTCCTCTCTTATCGATTAACCACATAGTTCCATTCAATTAAGTTCATCTCAAGTACGTTTCAATCACAAGTTCCCAACATTATTTATCGACTAAACAAATTATCACCGATCATATTTCTCTATTCAAACACCATTTGAAAAAACAAAAGTAATAAAAAAATAAAAAAATAAAAAAAATGCTAATAGTACTTTTATAGATTCGTGTCGCATAAAACTCATTAAAGAAGGAGCATGATTTTTTCCATTTATATAACTTGAATTCAAAATCTCAAATTAAATATTAATAAATCTTATTGATTCCACCGCACCGTCTAATCCATGTATCATTAATTTACTAATATAAGCTCGAAAATTTTCAAATATTTTATTTTCTAGCTATAGAAAAGAAGGTATAAAAGATATATTACTAGAATATTAGAAATTTGGAGGCAAAATAATTACACTTGGAATAGCTTAAATTGCTAAAAAGCAAAGTGAAGAAAGCCACTAGTCTTCAAAATTCATGCAAATCCCTCCACTTTTTTTTCTTCTTATGGACCCCAAATTCTTAATTAGATCTCACCCAAAAAAAATAGAAATATAGAACAAGAAAAAAATTAACATTAATTTTTTTTTTTTAATTTTCACCATGAGATCTGATGATAATCATGAGGTGATTCATAAAAATTACATTAAAAAACACAGCATGATGAAGAGATTTTCATTTAGAAATTCAATTCTATATGTGCTTGAAAAACAAAGATTTATGTGTCTTTTGATTGGACTTGCTACGTCAATTGTCATTTGCTCTGTAGTTTCTATTTCTTCTCCAATATTAAAATCCGATTTCGAAACGATTAATATTCAAGATACATTTATATCGAGTAATCCGATCCCTCGAAGAATTGCGTATGAGTTGGTTGATGAAACCGACCACATTAATGCAGGTATTTTTACAATTGTGTCATGTTAACGTAGATTCACCTTCTTTAATGTCATCAAATACCTTCTTTGCAATTAGCGAAAATGAATTGGCATTGCATCTATCCTAATAATTTTTTAGCATTTTCTATCCCATTTGAAAAATTATGAGTTCAGTTGAACCTGTATTCTATCTTGACTCTACTAGCAGGTACAAATATATGAGATTCAAGAGAATCTCTAGTTTAAAAAAAGACAAGTTCTCAAGTAATATTGGACTAAAACCAACTCAAATAATATGAAACACATATAAAAATGTAAATTACCGTTCTTAACTTTATTATTTCGGAATTAAAACGTAGTTAATTGACAAATATACATGACGCAATACGGTATTCATTGTAAATCAATATTTTCATCAAAAATTTCATATTTCGGAACATCTTGATTGAATTACCTCAAAAAATAGTGTGTATATTCTAACAAGACTTGGATATAACAATGTGTTTTGATACATACAGTCATCTTCTATAACAGTCAAAATTTTCATTGTAACCAAATTTTTGTGTTACGTTAACAATAAAAAAACATTCTGATAAAAGACAATTATTACAGAAATGACTAACCGATTTTTGTTGTTGCTGTAGGTGGAAAGGTTCCATTGGGATTGAAGGGGAAAAGTAAGAGAATATTAGTAACAGGAGGAGCAGGATTTGTTGGGAGCCATTTGGTGGATAGATTAATAGCAAGAGGAGATAGTGTTATTGTTGTTGATAATTTTTTTACAGGTAAAAAAGAGAATTTGTTGCACCATTTCAAGAATCCAAGGTTTGAACTTATTCGACACGACGTTGTTGAGCCGATTTTATTAGAAGTTGATCAAATTTATCATCTGGCTTGCCCTGCTTCTCCTGTTCATTACAAGTTTAATCCAGTCAAGACTATTATATCCTTATATACTGTTCAAGTTGAAAATATTAACGATACGTAACGCGTTTTTCATATGATCATGTTTGTTTTCTTGAGTTTTTTTTCCTTGACTTTAAAATGGAAAGATATCACAAAACAAATGTGATGGGAACAATGAATATGTTGGGATTAGCAAAAAGAGTGGGAGCTAGATTTCTTATTACAAGCACAAGTGAAGTTTATGGTGATCCATTGCAACATCCTCAGGCTGAGACTTATTGGGGCAATGTTAATCCCATTGGTAAGTCAATTCATTTTACTATTTAACTTTGATTGCGAATGTAGATCGTATGGCTAAATAATATTATGTTTTCGATATCATATTATATAATATGTGATAGTAAATTCCTTGTTATTTGTATCATAAATGAATCTGCAGACGATCTATCATTCTCACTAGTGGTGACCCTTTCACTCTTCCAAAGAGTGATACAACTATGAAAATGTATATATTTACCTAATAAGCAATGACGGAGCCACAAATGACAAAAGGGGTTTACTGAAAATTTATACTATGTAAAGTAGCTTTGATCCAAATTATGTATTTATCTTCAGAATTTCGTTGAACATATCCAAAATAATAATTTAGAGCTTAATAACTTAAAAGATTACTAGAATCTTGAACCCATAAGTTACAAATCATAATTCTACCTCCGACTATGTATATATATGTGAAATTTATTTGTGTGCATGTCAATTATTAGTTGAATCCCCCTATACACAAGAGAACATTGTTCCTTAATCCCATTGATGAAATTTATCCCTCAATCCATCACTATTAATACGTGACCTAATTATGTACATATAATTTTTATATCGTCAGTGCATCGGACTTAAACTCGACTTTTTATGTTGGAAACTTGTGAGCAGGTGTCAGGAGTTGTTATGATGAAGGAAAACGTACAGCTGAAACTTTGACCATGGATTACCATAGAGGACTCAACATTGAGGTACATTTTCTACTTGAAATCTAATTTTAAACCATAGTAAAAAAATAAAAAATAAAAATAAAATTGAAAAATTAAAACATATTGACCTCTTGAAGAATTATTTGGACACATTGAGTTGACTTATTTCACGTTAGAATTTCGTTATCGACAAAGATAAATACGAGACGATTTGCTAATGGAAACTTATTTTTTGACAGGTTAGAATTGCTAGGATTTTCAACACATATGGACCACGTATGTGCATAGATGATGGTCGTGTTGTTAGCAATTTTGTTGCACAGGTTTGTGTTAAATCAATCAAATTAATAATAATTGATTTAATATTAATGTATTCTTTGCATTTAATTGATTAAATATTTACTATACTTTAATTTCATTGAATATTTAAAAAAATTGTAGGCTTTAAGAAAGGAGCCAATGACTGTTTATGGAGATGGAAAACAAACCAGGAGCTTTCAATATGTCTCTGATTTGGTAAAAAAAATTGTTTTCTACTTCACTTATTCAAAAATGGAATATTTATTTATTTATTGAGGGTCTATCGAAAACTGTTATTATAAATAAATAAATAAAACCTTTATTTTATTTATTAAAGTTGGTTTTTTTGTGTGTGATTGTTGTAATTAATTAATAGGTTGAAGGTTTGATGAGGTTGATGGAAGGAAATCATGTAGGCCCTTTTAATCTTGGGAATCCTGGTGAATTCACTATGCTTGAACTAGCTAAGGTACGTGTTTTTTTTTTCATTCGATATTCGATAATACGTAATGTGATTCGATCAATTCAAATTTATGTCGAGAAGTCCTACTTAAGGGTTGAAAATGTTCCTATTAAAAGTGACTCTATATAGAGGGTATGTCTGCATTCTGGTTGAAGATAAAAGAGTAAACATAAAGGGTATTAAGGGGTGTTATTGAATCCTTCTAAGCAAATGAAAGAGTACTGTGGAATCGAATCGTCCTTGAGCATGTATGGCACCAAAGGATGTGTGGTTAAACGATAAATAATTTCCATCATTGACACGAGGTTTGAAGTTTGAATTTTGAAAATAAAAGATATATTTGATAATGAGCTAGAACTTTCGTAATGAGTTTTATACACCGCAAATTCAAACTAGACAAACCAATTATAGGCCATAGTGGAGCAATGTATGATGAAATTTATAAAAAAGGGTCAATTAAATCGCCATACAACATATATAGGTAAAAGATTTATATATATAACTTGTTGAATACACTTTATATAAAGGAAACTTTTACTATAGTGTTACACTTTTTATTCCCGACCCTTATTAGAATTTTTGGCTCTGCTACTATCAGTGAGTTTCAAATTCCTAACACCGACTGAATGTAAAACAAAAAGTTTGAGGAATAGGCATGAAAAAAAATAACATATCTCATATAGGACTTAACATTGTTTTTATACAGAACCAGTTGAGTCGACTAATTCTAATTATGTATGACGACATCAAAAAAACTACATATCAAGTGTTTCATCATTTTTTAGAACTAAGACGTATGATTAATGCTGAATGAATCACATTCATCTCACCATACTACTCGATGATATTTGTAGGTGGTTCAAGAAACAATAGATCCAAATGCAAAAATAGAATTTAGGCCAAACACAGAAGATGATCCACACAAGAGAAAGCCAGACATTACAAAAGCAAAACAACTTCTAGGATGGGAGCCAGCAGTTTCTCTCCGGCAAGGACTTCCGATGATGGTTGACGACTTCCGGCAACGGATTTTCGGCGACGACAAGCAAGATTCCGGCAACTTATTAACCATATAATAATTATATACAGAAATTATATTTTTTTTTCTCCATGAAAATGGTTAAATGGAGAAAATGAAAATGAATATAATAAGAAGAGTAGGAGGTTGTTTAATTGGAGTTTTAATTACTTATATTAAACTTCTTCCAAAATAAGATCCTCTATTGAAAGAGGATTAAATAGAATGCAAAAGTGCATTAATTTTTTAAAACTTTTTTTGGATATAATGAAAAGTTTGAAAAGAGTGTGGTCGAATTCTGATTTCATGCTTTTGATAATTAAAAAGTGATTAATCAACAAATTTTACATATTAATATAATGGTATAGTAAGAAGATACTATGTTTTAATGAAATATGATGGTATGGTAAGAAGATATTATGTTTATCTCATTAAAGTAATTGAACCTTACATGTTATAAAAGTAAACTTGTAAAATTATTTCATGTCATATTCGAATAACTAAACTATATATGAATCGCTTAAAGTATCTGAAAGTCAATTTTTTGTATCGAAACATACAAATGACAGGAAACAAATAAATTCATAAGAATTTTAACTATTCATAGACAAAAGACAATTAAGAATTGTTTAAATTTCCATTTAGACTGACAAAGTTTTACTTTTAACCTAGTTAATCGCGAAATAGAGTCTAGAGTTAAAAGGGCAAAAAAAATTGAGCAAAATTTCTAAAAGGACAACAAAAATTGAGGATCCAACCAAAAGAACAACATTTGGATGAAAGGATGGATGTCGTTAAATCGTAGGTTGGAAGACTCGTGTTAACATGAGTCTTGTAAGGCGCATGCTGACATGAGCCTTACAAGATTCATGCTGACATGAGTCTTACAATATTAAAAAAGCATTTAAGAAAATATTAATATTCTTTCTATATTATTTATTCAATCGTTTAGTTGTTATGTTTTCGTGTTTTTATCTTTCTATTTTTCATTATTTATATGTAAATAAATATGTAAGTGGTGCCGTCAAGTCACTATATAGGTGTATCGTTCGGTTCGGTCCGATTTTGAAGTTTTTCGATTTGACTTATTGGTTATCGATTTGTAGACATGCTACTAACACATTAAGAAAAAACCTCAAAATGTTAAGAACCAATAACGTGATAACAAAAAACAAAAAAATATAATATTTCATAATACTTTTAAATACGAAAACCAATATTATAGTCATTGTTACCTTTAGAAGACATTCAAAGTTAAGACAATAATTTTTTAAAATTAATTCTTTTTTGATTATCTATTTAGTTTGAGCTTGAAATGTTTGATAAAAACATCTCAAAGTATTGAAGACAAATTTACAAAACCAATATTAAAACATGGTTGATTCAAATTGAAGTGAATTAGAGAAATTAAGAAATAAAAAGTAAGCGTAAATTTAATTGTGTATGATTTTAAATTATAATTACACCAATAATAAAATTTCATAAATATGTGCATAATAATTAGTAGGAGACTAGCAACAAATTATTAAATTTTTTTAATTAATACTCCCCCGTCCCTTTCTGACAATTATTTTGGAACTAGTTTTTCGACATGTGCGCTGCACGTAATTACCAATTTAAAAAATATATGTTATAGTAAATAGTATTGCTTATTTAAGCGAAGATTTGAATAATAAGCTTTGCACAAAATAATATTGCAGATTCTTTTGTGAATGTTCAATGTGGATCGTCATATATATCTCTTATTCACATGAACCCATGAAGATGGTCAATGAAAAAATTTATTAGTTAAATGCAATAATGTATATATTTATTTCAATTTGATAAGGTTCAATCATGTTAGTCGTATCTCACTAATATTACCTTATAGACGATATTTGTTGTGTATTTTTCTTGTCATCTAACCAAATGTGCTTTGCACGTGTATTTCACGTTAAACACTTTAGATGCCGTATGAACATGTGAAGACAACAACTACATTTTATTTTTTAGAACTATTTTTTGTATATTAATTTTTATTTTATAAGTTGTAACATAAAAGATGATATTCTTGTTGTTGGCTCTCATATTTGATTTCTCGATTAACTGTGTACATAAATCAAAGATAGTAATCTGGTTGTCCATAGCTAATGAGAAAGGTTTCCTTCTTCTTTTTTATCGAAAAAGCTAAAAATTAAAATTAAAGAATATATTATATATGTGAAATCATGTATATAATCACTTGTTTATCTTACACCCAACAAAGATATGGTTCATATACTTGTAAATGATTTTCAATTTATTCAACCAAGCATGATTCGTCCAAGGAAAAATAACAACTCCATGTTTAGACATATATAGGGGGGGGTATAATAATATGAAAAATTATTGGTCAAAATTTAATATAAGGAAAGATGAATGATAGAAATAATTAATGTAATAACTATGGGAATTCATAATATTATAACTAAAGAATGTAAAGGAGTGTGAATAACGTTTGGAATAATTAATAATAACTAAGATAATTTATAATGTTATAACTAAAGAATTAATGTGCAATAGCTAAATTTCTAATAAAATTTATACTTACATAAATAAATAGGACATTTAGTTAATGTTACTATTTTTTTTATAGTTATTAGATTTTAATTTAGTGTAGGGACAAAATGAAAATGTTTAGTCCATATTACTGAATATAAAGTTTATTTTGTAAATGATAAATTTTAAATGATTCATATATATTCACATATATACTACATTCGTGACATATATAATACATTAATGAAAATATAGTTATCTCATAAAAATTAGCTATTAAATAAATAATAAAATTTAAACTAATACAAACTTCAACTGACGTTATTAAAAGTCATATGAACTTTTCTTCGTCTAAAATACTGAAATATTAAGTAATAGTAAGTAAGTAAAACAAAAGGGCAATGTTTATATAGTAATAACTATTTTGAAGCAAACTTTCTGACAATCTAAATCACATAAGTAGCATTGATAAATAAATTCATTATTTTGTCTTGAGCATCAAAAAAACAAATCGTGAAAATTCTCTAACTCTTGAGAAATTTAATAATTTTAGAAAAAGATATTCAGAAGCATATATCTACATAATAAGAGAAATAGTTAACAAAAACAAATAAATTTAGACTACATCATGTTAACTTCATATATTGGAACATTACATGCTAATATATATATTAAGCAAAAAAAATAATTATTATATCATCAAAATTATTTTTCTCAAGTACTCGAGGTTTTGGAATATACCCTATTAGGATAGAACGATTTACTTCTTCATCAGAATAGTGGTACCTCATATTTCGCTAAACTTCGAACTCACTCAACGATAATAAATCACAGAATTTTTTTTTAAATGCAAGAAGAAGAAGAGTAGAAGATTAAAAAAAGTTGTGGTTGAAAAATGAGTGGAAGCCCCTCTATTTATAGTCAACAAAGGGTTGAACAAGTGTTTCTTGTGTCTTATCTGAAAAGTCATGACCTTTCTGAGAAGTCACAAACCTTTGGAAAAGTCACAACTTATTGAAAAAGTCACAACTCATCAAAAAATCACAACCCTTTGAAAAAAGTCAGAACATATCGGAAAAGTCACAACTCATCGAAAAAATCACAACATAAATTAGGAATATTACAGTAATTTAACATTCAAGTTAAAAATTTATGCTTTTAAATAATATAAAGTTAGAAATTTATGCTTTTAAATAATATAGAAATAAGTATTTATAGTATACATCACACTAAAAAGGAACGGAGGGAGAAGTAAGAATAAATACACAATTTTTTATATTCTACTTAAGTATTTTGTTTCATCAGATCTGGGTGTCTCTTTTAGGTATGTATCTCCTTCATCGTTGTTAGTTTAATCTTGTCTCTTTTAAGTATTTAGAATTTGTTTCTTGTTTGTGCATCTTCGGTATGATTTCGTAACTGAATTTGGGTTCTTTTGGTTATTTTTTGGGTGGCTTTAGGGTTGAGCCGCCCTTGGCAAATATCTGGTGAAGTGTGATTACTGATTTAGGAATTTAGGATTTTTTGATCCGTATGCGATGGATATTATCTGAATTTTAAGCTCTTGAAATCCGTGGTTATAGGTTATCTATTTGTGAGTAATTTTGTTTTTGGCTTCTAAATTAGCAAGTATTGCAGCATTACCTTGTTAATGGATTCGTTATAAGAAAAGCTCTAATGAATTACTATGAATTAATCATATTCTGTTTTACTCGTAGCATTTTTGGTTAATATTTATCATGAACTCCATGTATTTATCCCATTTTATTTGTGTTTCTTTCATTCTCATACTATATGATATATCTATTGAGGCAAAAGTTTACGATTCTATGAAGTTAGAGGTTTTCTGAATCAAACACTTATCAATTATCCTTGCACCAAATCCAATGGATGATTTATCAATCAAAAAATAAAAAATAAAAAGAAGAAGAAGGAGCTCCTTCGGGGTGGCCTAGTGGTTTGGGCTTGGGACTTCCATGTTGGAGGTCTCAAGTTCGAATGCAGGGTTTGCCTTCTGGGTCGAGCTCGTCGCACGTGCGGGTTACCTTGTGTGGTTTGCGAGCTATTGCATACTTTCTATTTCTTGTGTAGAAAATTTTAGTTAAGACTTGGGGAATATGTATACTGGCATCTATGTAATCCCACCCAGGGATTTGGACTAGTGGTAAGAGCGCAACACGTACTTCAAACCTTGCCACCAAAAAAACCATGGTATTTAAGTGGAGAAGAATAGAGGGGTAGGCACATTACTCACGGAGTTTCGAATCATGTGTTACTGAGCCTCGGGAACTATTTGGTCATAAATAAAACGATGGGCACTTAGTATGTATTGTTTGTGACTTACTGCTGTATCATGAACAGATTCTCAGTTTGAAAATATGACATATTGCCTGCGCATTAAGCTTATCAATTCCCAGTAGTGTGCTTTCTCATAGTTTTTGTTATTCTGGCCAAAGCTTAATGTTTTTGACTTCCTGACAGAAAATGTCTGCATATGATAATGTGGTTGGCGGGAAGTTGAAACTAAAGGGGAAGGCATTGGATGTAAAAGCCTCTGGAATAAAGAAGAAGAAAAAGAAGGAAAAGAAGGATTATGATCAAATCTCCCAGGTTACAGAAAACGAGCTTTCAACAGGTGAGTAGTGATATCTTGAACTGCATAAATTTTATGCTTTTATTATTACTGTTCCTATGAAAACGATAGATGAATCGATGATAGCTAGTCCATAATGGATTGAACAGTTTATTGTTGTGATTCAAACTGATGGTCTTAAAATCCCAATTTTCATTCATCTAATGGAACTATGCTCATGCATGTTAGTTTTTAGCGATATGATCAGTAGGGCTAAAAGTTATGATTTAACAACTGTTCACCAGATTGAGCCTTCTTCGGGCATTGATTAACTGCAGCTTTTGACACATTCTATCAGCTTGAATTTCATTTAATGGCTATATGTCATTCTCATAGTTTCCAAACAGTATTGGATGAGTAACCGAGGCATATTCCACTTTTGGCCTAAGATAAAAGAGCAAAAACATTTCAATCTTATGTGCTTGTGAGAGATGATATATGGTTTATCTTGTTTACCCGCTTCACTAAAATGTTTCTGACTGGATGTAGATGGTGGTAGTGGATCCATAGATAATTCCACCAAGGAAGAGACCACAGATGCAACTAAATCTGTTGGTGAAGAAAATGCCGGTCGCTGGGATGATAATTTAACCCCTGCAGAGAGGCGCTACATAGAACAAAGAGAGAGGATCGACATGCATAAGATGGCCAAGACTGCTAATAAATCACATCGTGACCGAATTGAAGATTTCAATCAGTACTTGGCAAACATGAGTGAGCACTATGACATTCCCAAAGTTGGCCCTGGCTAATTAAGAACAAATCAGAAATTTTCTGCTGCATCTCTGTATCTTGTTTACGGAAGCATCTTTAGTAGCTACCATTTTGATTTTCGTATTCTGTAATTTAGCAGTTCGACGGTCTCTGCATGGTTATCTTCCTTCTGAGGCTGAACCTCGCTATGATGTTGTTCTAATGGATGTAAATTTCAGATTGTATGTACTTAAATTGAAAGTTTTTTACCAATTTCTATTAAGTGAACATTTCAGAAGGTGGAGGATTTTCCTCAAATGCAAGTCTTTGTTTACTTTATCATTTCTAGACCCCACTCGTGGAATTATACTGCGTATGTCGTTTACCTGTCTTTGTTTCTGTTAATTATGTCTTCAGTCTTTCTATCCTACTTGTGAAGATTATGAAAAATATTCATGAAGTGTGGTAGTTTTATATACTACTATCAAGTTAAGGTTGATTACCTGAAAAATAGAGTGATAACCTGTTATAACCAGTTAAATTGTTGTAATGGTAAAAAGATTATGTATCCTATTAGCATGTACAACTTGATCTATACATCATGAATTCGAGTCATGGAATGAGTTACTAATGTTTACGTCAGGCAGACGGTCTACCTCTTAGGTGCAATCAGTTAAATTGTTGTAATAGTGAAAAGATTATGTATCCTATTAGCATATACAACTTGAGTCATGGAATGAGTTACTAATGTTTACGTAGACGGTCTACCTCTTAGGTGCAATCTTTTCGATCCTATGGATTCTATGAATGTGAAATGTTTTGTGCACTAATCGTCGCCCCTATTACTTTGCAATTAAATAAATCAAGGCATATTACATGGGTGGTGGGATATCATTGTCCCACATTCAATTAGAGTAGAAATTTCCCATATTTGTAATAGATGAGTCATTCTTGAATGTGACATGTCCTCTCTAAGAATGAAAATAGAGTTTTTCTTAAGAGAAAAGAAAAGGGGTTTAGTAAGGAAACAATTCCTATATATAGTCAAGGATTGGAAAGTTCTTTTGTATGCATATTATTCAAACAAACGCGTAAGTGGTTCATTTTCTTTCGTTTTCCCCCGATGTCTGCTGACTAATTCGGGTTAGCAATCGAATAAAACTCATTAAAGGAGAAATCATTTCCTATCAGGATTTTTTCCGTATTTAGAATTCAAACTCGAGACCTCTGCTTAGAAGGGGAGAAATCATATCCATCCCAACATAGCTCTCCATTGCTGGATCATCTTGTTAATGTCTCAAAAATAAGTATAATTTCATAATGTTATGCTTTTTATAGTTTATAATGTGTGACACTTTTCAAAACGTATAATTTTAATACTATTTAATCTTTCAATTTCAACTATACAACGTCATGTGATATTGTAGTTTCAACAACCTAGAGGTTGCAACTCCATTTTTAAAAGTTAAACTTCTATAATACTTGGACAAAATTTGTATAGTTACATAATTTTAGAAAATTTGTACTACTATATTGTATAGATGTCAAATCAAAATATGTCATATCACCAACTTCTCAGAAATTATTAGAGGAGAAAAGAGAAAAATGACACCCCCCCACCCCCCACGACAACCCCACAAATGCACACACACAAACATCTCTCTCAAAAGGCACTAGTTGATATTATAAGACCAAATTAAAAGGTCCCATATAGTGTACTCATATTCCTCTTACAAAAAGGCAATGAGAAGAAGGCAAGAAAGCTCATCTCCAACTTCCTAGAAATCACAAAATGAGAAACAAATAATGAAAAAGTTTTACACTATTATAACATAGGAAATTAAGCAAGTTATATGTATGCTTGAGGTTTAGTCGAACTCAGTAATTTTGATTCAAGAAAATTTATTAGTATATAAAAATACATTAAATATATATAAATTATTAATTTAGAATCCAATAACTTTAAATAACTAGAATCTCGAACTCGTAGAGTTCATAATCATGGCTACCTTATTATTAGAGAAAGGAGAAAAAAAAATTCCGCTTGCTGATTATAATTGAAGTTAACAACTTTACTCACTCTTCGAAATTCCATAACATATGAAAATCGTGAAGTGCATAAGTTATAGGAGCGACTTTCTTGTGATAAACTAGTAATTACGAATGAACAAGTAGGGGATGAAAAAAGAGAGTAGGGGCCTAATTTTACTATACACTTAACCAAAAAAACACAAGAAACCTCCAAAACAAATCAAAATACGAAAAAAAAAAAAAAAACTTTGTGAAAGATCTTGTAGATCTATTAACAGGGCATTATAAGATTCAACTACCATGAAATATCCATACAGCCTATCACAACTTGTTCAAAACTAAGACGTAGCAACAATTATTATAATAAAAGATAAATATAACCTATTCAATTGAATGCAATAGTATACGCGAAAAATAACTAAAATTTGAACTTATAATTTCAAAATATACAACAGGTTCCGTACTAAAAATCCTAAATATTAAACCTGTGAACAAATAAAGTACGTAACTTATTAGTTCAAATTGCTCGAAACTTGTATAGGTATTAAAAAAACGTAATATAAAATAATAGATCTCAAATCGTATAAATCAATTGCCTCATGTTAGAACCTTTGAATCCATGGAGTTTAAATTATAAATTTGTGTCTGAATCATTTTGTTTCTTCGTTTCTTCAATTTTCATCACCACCACCAAAGATCGAAAATGGTTTATACAGAAGAAACAGAACCAGGAGAAGAACAAGAGCAACACCAACAGGGGAACCACTAGCACGATGAATAGAATTTGGCTCACCACTCGAAAAAATATTCGAAACGAAAGAGCCGCTATCAGAAGAGAGAAATTGAATTGTGAGAAGTAAAATTATAGGCAAAAGGAGTAATCCAATTGGGGTAAGAAGTTCGGAGATGAATTCAGTGATTGCTTCGCCATTTTCACCGATTAATGACGGAGCGATCATCACTGCTATCACCACCACCGCTAATAAGGCCACGTGTGGCGGACCACGGCGTTGATCGTCTATCATGTTCATGTTGACGGAAATGTGAGTGAATTTGAAGAGGAGTTTGTTTGCTGCTCTGTTTTTTTGGTTTGGTAAAGAGGGAAATGAGTAGATGTGTGGAACTTTTTGGTCTTATAACATTATTGAGTTACGCGTTTTAGTGTGTGTGGAGGTGGGGTGGGGGTGGAGGGGTGTGCGTGGGGGTGGGGTAAGGCTCGAGTTAAGATTTTGTTCGTGAGCATAATGATCCTAGTTTATGTTGGTGTATTATATTACACCAACAGTTTATCTGACTGTGAGATTAACTGGTCGAATAGAGACGGGGTGGGAGCTCAAACTAAAACTCTGCTCGTGAGCGTGACCGATTGATCAAACAGAGACGGGTGAGAATGGGGGATCAAGCTAAGATTCTGTTTATGAACCTAACAAAGATTCGAAAGGGGCTCAAGATTTTAATCACGAGTGTAATGAAGCAAAAACAAAGAAATAACAACTAGTCCTTTTCAACACTTTCAACTAATTTTTGTAAAAAATAAACACAAATGACATCAGACGCACTTAATTACTTTATTTAAAGTCATTGAAAGATACAATTTGTAGAATTTTCTTTTCTTTACATTTCAAAATGCTTGTATATTTGTCCCACTCTATGTGATAAAGTCAAATGAAACAATTTAAACATTGATAGGTTATTATTTTAAAAAATAAAATTAAAAAAATAGAATACTAGACTAATATTGAGACTCCACTCTGGGAAATATTGTCTTACTTACGCACTTGGTTGAAGAATTTTATTTTTGTAAGTTACTTAAAAGGATGGTCCTAGGTCTATCGAAAACTTTTTTACTTCATAGTAGGAATAAGATCTATATATATTTTATTATTTCAAATCTTATTTATCGAATTACACTAAATACGTTGTTACATTTAAAGACCCTCATTTTCTTTTCATTCGAGGATTGATTTCTCAAATAACTATGCAACTAAAAATTATTATTTTAAGTATGACTTTCTTCTTAATTTCAAATTTTTTTCAACAAAATAAATTACTTTCTAAAATTATAACTATTAATTCAGTAACCATGTGAAAAAATAATTCCTCTCAGAAGAATCATATAGCATCAACAGTGTCATTAACGAGGAGCTTAGGAAAAATCACATGGTCATTATTCCTATTAGAATATACCACCATCTCTAAATAATAGTAACAAGTTTTGGTGTCAAAACACAAAGACTCGAAAGATATCAATCATTTTATATAAAAATAATGGTGTTCGCGTTAATTTGCACATATCTCAAATAATTTTATGAAGTATCAATAAAAATATAAAATTGTGACGAAACAAAGCAAGTATGCATGTAGTTTAGTTGTAGTAAATTCGTCGTCTTTCATAAGGGACATTTTATCTGAAACGATAAAAAAAAGAGTTTAGATCACAAATCGAATTAATCAAGATAAAAAATAAATATCGCTCCCCGAATCAAAAAAAAAAGAGCTTAGTTGTGTTAACATACATAGCAAACAACAAACAACAATATACTTAATGTAATCTCACGAGTGTGGTCAGAAGATAATAGATTATACACACTCTTACCTTTTATCTTATTAAGATAGAGTACATTAATTCCCACTTTGTATGGAATCTAACAATAACAATAATATATTCAGTGAAATCTCACTAAATAAGAACTGTTGAGAGTAAAATGTATGATGATCTTACTATTATTTTGTGGAGGTAAATTAATAATAAAATACCATATCATATGAATTTTTTATACGTAATCTTATTCTGTATCTATGCGAGTGGAAAAGAAGAGATATAGTGGTGGGAACTGTAGCATAGTCAAAAACAAGTGGACAGTCACTAATAATTGTTAAGGAGACAATTAGTATGAAATTTTCAATATTTCTGACAGGTCTCAAGATTCTAATTTCGAAAGTTAATTTCATCAGATCTATAGACGACACACCATGTGACAACTAAATTAGAAAAATTGATTTCAGATCCCAATTGCATCAACCTAACAAAATTACTTTAGAATAATAAATCAAAAGAATACAATAATTAACCCCACATTTCTCTTATTTATTCAAGGCCATGATTCATCCGACCTTTATTTAGCGTGACAATAATATAAATTGAACTTAAATAAAACAATAAGAATTCATATAATCAACTTCAACTTATTGGCATGGAAGGTAATTGTTGACGTTAGTACATCTACATTTGTAAAGAGGTCGAGTGTTGACACCTCTTTTCGTATTTACTATGTGATACGATTCGAATCAGCACAAAATTTCAAAACGAAATAATCAGACTATGAAAGTTGTCATCTCAGCCTCTCAGGTATGTTATAACATTTGTATGACTATACAGCAAGAACAACATAGTAGAGTGTATACAGACCCTACGCCTACACCCCTACCCAAGGGAGGTAGAGAGACTATTTCATAAGACCCTCAGCGCAAGTGCAAGAACAAATTGGAGCATTTGATTGACTATAAAAACTTCTCATTTAGAGTAAAATGAAAGTATAAAGTTAAATTGTTTTCAAAAATATAATCTGCATTTTCAACAAAAGTATAAGGAAATAGTGTCATATAAATCGGAATGGAGGGAACAGTATCTAAGATACTGCACAGATCATAGGGTAATAAAGTGCATGTTGTGCATACAAACCTGGAGAGGCATTGGCTAGCTTCTGAAACAACTCTGAGTAAATCAGGAACTTCCGGAAAGTTTTGCGTGCGTATTTCACTCACCATACAGTTTAACAGTCAGAATATGCATACGACTAGCAATAGTATACAAGATTACAAGGTATCTATATCGGAAGCAAAGTATTATAAAGCACTGGAAAAATATGTTACGCTTATTTCATCATATTTGCATTCCTTTCAGTTTCCTGCGACTGACCAGCTATATTAGCAGGTTATGGAAGCGATTAATAGATGGGAGTACCGAGCACTGCAAAAATAACAATACTGCGAAAAGGGAAGTGTAAATAAGGTGTCAGCAGCCTCGATTCTTTCTTGGCCATTAAGATGGGTGTTGGTAAGTGAACAGACATCCATAACAATACGAGAACGATGGTTGGTCAAAACTTGTGGAAACAAAGCTTCATTACTTGCCTTATCTGCCAAACCAAGCCTTTTCTTAGCATACAAAAATGTTGAACTAGCACCTGAAAGCCTCATCCCATCTATAGTCAACAGACCTGCAAGATCAATAGAGCAAAAAGTAGCAAAATTACTGGCAGTCCCCGTTAACATTTGAGCATTAGGGTAATATGTAGAAAGGACATGTTTATATGAATATATAACATGCCTTGACTTTCGATTTGCACACGATAATAATTGAGCTGCAATTCTATCTGTTCAGAACCTGCTACTAAGTATTGGGGGAAATCTTTACGTAATTGCATCAATACCTCGAATAGAGAAATCACAACATTTTAGGCTAATTTTTGCACTAAAAGAATATGAAATAACTTGGAAGTGGGAAGGGTCTCTCTGTACATATTTGTGTACACTAGCAGATGTCATTCAGATGTGCATGAAATACAAGATGGTGCAGCATTTGCTCCAAAAATTGCACATAGCAAGAAGCTAAGACTCGGGAAAAAAACTATATAAGACATCAAATCCACAGAGTCGTCACTGAATAAAAAGAGAATTGCCGACAAACTAATCTGCATAGTTTGATAATACGCAACAAGAAGACCTGAAATACAGATAAAATATACGGAAACAATCATAGTTGGGAAAATAAGATCTTACAGTCATAAGAAATACAAACAAATTTTTTAACATTCCAGATCCAGCTTTAAAAAACATTCTATTAAACTAGGCTTCAGTCAGTCATCTTTCAGGCATTCAGGATCAAGGATAAAGAGCGACGAGTTTCAAAAACAAGATGCATTGCCCAGGCCCAGAATATAATCCAGCCCACTGACGTCAACCTATCCTTCCACCATGTCTTCCACTTAGAAAACAAAAGGGCGCAAGAACTAAAGATAGACTTATGTTTCCCCAGCCCCTCTCCACAGATGAGCTCGAACAAATCTTTTATGGGAAAAAAGGATAAGGAAAAAGAAAGCATTCAATTAGGGGAAAAACCGAAAAAAATTTATGCCCCTCATTAAGCACTACCACCATCAACGTGAAGAACTGTGTTGTCAGCACAGTAAATTCCTTAATACAGCACCTTAAAAATATCATGACAGATAAAATAGGATACTAGAGAATGAGTGTCAATACAAAGCTTCAAGCAGTTCAGAGAAAATATTGGATTAGCAAGAACTCAAACATGATAAGAAGACTCCAAATTATAATATTTTTCAGAGAAAGTCTATGTTAAGAGAAATGTTGGGTTGCTATGGATTGTTCATTCACAAAAGGACATAACTCATGTCTCATACCATCTATATCACCTATCTTCACAGGGAGATAAGTTAGGTGGTTGAAACTTGAAATAGTGCAAAGACAGAAAACAAAATGAATTTATATTGTGCCTCAAACCCAAAATGGGACCAGCCAAATACATACATCATAACTGTCAACCCAGCAAACAATCCATATCATTGTATTGTTCCAAAGAGATACATGAGGTAGTTGAAGGAGAGCAACCACATAAAATAAATAAGTTACTTTATGCTTAACTCACGATTGATCCTTACACTTATACATGGTAAAGTTGACATCCACCATACACATGTAAGTTTAAGGGGAGAAAATGGAAATGGCATACAATAACTCTTGAAAGAAAATGATATGGCAAACAACAACTATTACGCCTCAGTCCAAATAAGTTAAGGGGGAAAATGATATGTAAACAAAAAAAAGATAGTCAAGAAATTACCTTTCATATTCCCCCATTCCCTTCACTCTCCCCACAGAATGAATTTCTAAAAATCATGCCATGCCTCAAAAATATGAATGGTCAAACTTATCACTTTCGTATGGAGTCCTAAATACATAAAGGTTAGCTCATGTTGTAAGACCTCATAAACCCTCAAACATTTTGAAGAGTACTAAGATTTGCTTAAAAATTAGCAATGCTAGACGAAAAGTACTCCAGTGGTAGGTCTGAGCTAGGGCCAGTGACTGAGACAGGAGCTTCGGGTGGGAGAGGACCGATGACAGCTATGTTGCATCGATCTTTTATATTTTAGAGTTGAGGAAGGTTTATTTCTCTCTTTATCTTGAATACATCAGAGAACTTTATTTCTCTCCGACGTCCATTTCTGAACCTCGAAGCAAAATATATCTTCTTGTGGTGATGCATACTTCTATATACCTGTGAGGCTGGGGATGAACTAAATAAAAGTTCACAATAATTTTGGGTGCCATAGATACAAATTAATCCCTGGTAGGACACTAATTGTGTAATATGTTGAATGAATATTGACTAGTTTAGGTCCTAATGATGACATAAAACTTCCCAAAATTATATACTGATTTTGATAAAGTCAAAAATTTCAGTACAGCAGGAAAGTTTTTTCAATAGAAAAAAAACATAGAAGTGAAATGAAACTTAGCTAACCTCATGCTACTCCAAAAGTTTGAAGCCTGTCACAGTGAGGAGTTGGGTACTTCCTGTTCCATTGTCGCCTCTGGAGTTCTATATGACAGTAACGACCAAGCATATTTTTGTAATCCCTAATAACATGATCTTCAATGTTATCTCGATCAGGACTACCAAGAGGATACTTCTGATCAAATTCATGCGATTTAACAAAATATTCTACTCCATGTTCTTCAGTCATCTTCCTAAACTGATATTGGTAGTTCTTCTGCAAAGAATACTCAGGCTCCGAGAAAGGAAGATAAGCAAGTAAGATGATGATTAAAAATGGCAATAACTGAAGGAGGAGAAGGAAGTTGGGCCCAGTGGAACCTAAATCCTCTCTCTGGGGAG
Source organism: Solanum etuberosum (assembly GCA_029582245.1). Taxonomy (NCBI): domain Eukaryota; kingdom Viridiplantae; phylum Streptophyta; class Magnoliopsida; order Solanales; family Solanaceae; genus Solanum; species Solanum etuberosum. Next base: position 59,204 of record JAJONR010002699.1, read on the forward strand.
CAGCATTTGTTCTTGTCCTGTAAACATGAGCTGTCCGAAACATATCGGAACGACCAAAAAACGCTCTGAAAATCTCATCGGGATCAAAATCATCATCATAATAGCTGTGCCCAGTTCTCCTCCTGCGCCTAACATTATGCTGCTGATTATACTCGAAATCCTCAGCCAAACCTGTCTGGTCATACTGCCTCCTCGAATCATCATCACTCAAACACTTAAATGCCTTGGATACTTTCTTAAATGCCTCTTCAGAGCCGGGAGCCTTATTTTTGTCGGGATGAACTTTCAATGACAGTTTCCTGTATGACTTCCTAATCTCCTCAACTGAACAACCCTTCTCTAGACCAAGAATCGCATAATAGTCCTTCTTAGTCTTAATTTGCCTAATCAACTGCACATGTTCTTCAGTATAGTTCCTCTCCCCATCGGATACCTCATCAGACTTAACACGACTCGTGACATTTTTCATATTTTCAACGTTTCTAACCTCACTTGAGGACTCAGGAGTCGATGACTCCAGATTTTCACAAGCAGCCAAAAGATCTTCCACAGATAGATCATTGTTAAGGCGCCGTGCAATTCTGATAAACTTGAGTGCTTTCTGCTTATTGCCAGATGCAATTGCCTCCTTGGCAATACCAATGCACCTTAAAGCCTCATCCTTGTTACCTTCCATTCTAGCGTTCAACGCAACAACTTCAACTCAACTTGACAAGAAACTCTAAAACTGAAAATCACAGCTCTGAAATAAAAACGCAATCTTCTAGAGATCACAATACTCAGAGAGATACAAGCGCTTGCAATTTCAATTCACCTGATTACCAAAAAACACCAAACAAATTACTCAAAATAATCACACATAAACATGCATGAGCACTTTACAGTATTGGTCAATATCAGATCAATCAAGACAAGAAAAAAAAAACGCAATCTACTAAAGATTGTGATAAACATACAAAAGCTGTGATTTAAAATTGATTTGACTACCAAAATACATAACAGATTGCTCAAAATTAGCACACACGCATGTAATGAAGCATAATAGTGTTGACCAATATCACAAAATCTGAAAATAGGACGAATAATGAAGAAAAAAAACGAGATGTGGAATGTTATGGCTTGAATTGTTTATAATTATATTACTAATAAACTAAATCCACTCAAAAATACACATACTACAAGGATCACAATACACACGAAAAAATAGTGCCTGCAATTCAACTCGCCTTATCACAAAAGATATCCAGTCAACACTCAAAGTCACCCAAATCTCTATGAAGCAATAATTCGACAAGATATTAACTATTAGGTCTTAAATCATCTACTAGAAACCACAATACTCAGGGAACCAACGATTGCAATTCAATTTTTCTATATCATAATACCTAAGAAAATTGCAAAATTAACACACAAAAACGTGTAATGAATCAGAATATCGATGAGATATGAAATTGGGACTCTGTTTATTTAAGATTGTATAACAAATAAAGATGTATCCAACCAAAAATACACATCTTACTAGGATCAAGATATATAGGGAGAAGGAACTATTGCAAATTCAACTCACCTAATCACCAAAATACCAAACAACTTACTTAATATTAACACACACAAACAGAAAATGAAAATTAGGCTTCATTGATTGAGAAATAAATGAACATCTGATAACAGATACAAATTCTACTACAGATCATGATACACAGAGAAGCCGTAACTGCAACTCAACTCACCTCACTGCCAAAATACCAAACAAATCACTCAAAATTATTACAGGAACACATTGAACTGTTATTATGTATTACACACAAACTAAATCCACTGAGAAAGAGAAATTCTAATAGGGATCAGTATCACAATACACAGAAAAGCAGACCAGTTCACTTCCCCTAATTACCAAAATACCAACCAATTTCGTCAAATCATACACAAACATGTAATGTAGCAAAAACTGATGAGATATTGAAAAATAGTGCTTGAACTGCCAGTAGTTGTATGAAAAATTAATTAAATCTACTGAAAAATACTTGTTCTACTAGGGATCATGATACACACAGGAGTGTGATCGCATTTTCAATTTTCCTAATTACATAAATACCCAATCAATTGCTCAACTTCACATATAAACATGTAATGAAGCAAAAAATGATGAAATATTGAAAACTAGTGCTTGAACTGCCAATAACTGTATTACAAATGAAGTAAATCTACTGGAAAATACTTGTTCTACTAGGGATCAAAATACACACAGGAGAGTAATCGCAATTCAATTTCCTTAATTAGGACTTAGGAGAATATACAACCAATTGCTCAAACTTCACATATAAACATGAAATGAAGCAAAAATCAATGATTTTTTTTTTCAAAAAAAAGGTTTGAACTGTCAATAACTGTATTACACTGGAGATCACGATACAACTCAATTTCCTAATTAGGAAAGCATCCAACCAAATGCTCTACTGAAAAATATTTGTTCTACTAGGAATCAGATACACAATGGAGCAGGATCTCAATTCAACATTCCTAATCACGAAAATACCCAACCAATTGCTCAACTTCACATATAAACATGTAATGAAGCAAAAATCAATGAAATATGTAACTAAAAAAAGGCTTAGAACTGTCAATAACTGTATTTACACTAGAGATCACGATACACATACGAAGGAGCCTCGATCGCAATTCAATTTATTAATTAGGAAAACATCCAACCAATTGCTCAAATTCATATATATAAAAACACCTAATCAAGCAAAAAAACATAATCCATAAAATATTGAAAATTAGAGCTTGAGTTTCATGAAATTGAATCGCAAACGAATCTCATCTGAAAATTCCACAAAAACATGAACGGAAAAACTGTAATAGCTGCTCGGAAACTACTCACCTGCTACCGGAAGTGAAATCGGAAGAGACGACCGACCGACCGGACGGCGAGAAGAGAAAGAGGAGATTTAGAGAGTCGCAAAAAATGAGAGAGGTGAGCAGATTTGCGGTCTTTATAGTCGGACCAATTCACACGCGCCACATCAGTGAAAGAGTCATATATTTGACGACGATATTGATTTTTTAAAATAATTTTATTTAAGTATAAATATATAAATCATAAAGATATTTGTATTTAAAGCACTTTTATTACTTATAAGTTATATATAATTTTCAAAAAAAAAAACCTTTATTTAATACGAAGAATAGGGGTGTTCATGGTTTGGTTTGGATCGGTTATTGATTAAAATCATAACCAAACCAATATAGTCGATTTTTAAAATTTCTAAAACCAAACCAAACCAAACGAAAAAAATAAAAGTCGGTTTGGTTCAGTTTTTCTGGTTTTTTTCAGTTTGAAAAGTAATAAATTTTTAGAGGACATACATCTAGATAGACAAACACATAGTACATGAACAATCCACAGGAAAGCCATTGTCGGTTCAATTAAGCAATACTAGAATTATTATTACACGAACAAAGTGATTCAATTAAGAGAATGTGTTAGATAAGGTAGGTAAAGACTAAAGTAATGGATTTTGATGGACTTTGACTTAGGACTGTAATAGTTGAGCTAAAATTTAAGTGTTGAGCTTGAGAAAATGGTAAAATTAAAGGCTTAAATTAATTAAAATTTAACAAAATATTTATATTTTATTTATGAATAATATATAAATAATTATAAAACTTATATATCTAATTTATCGGTTCGGTTTGGTTATTTTTGCGGTTGTATTTTTAATAAAATCAAAACCAAACCAAATAATAACGGTTTTCAAAAATTTAAAACCAAACCAAACAAAATATCGGTTTTTTTTATCGGTTTGATTCGGATTGTGGTTCGGTTTGATTTTTTAACCATAACCATGAATAGCCCTAACGAAGAATCGTACCATTGACACCCCTACTTATATTAATTTTCAAAAAGAAATCCTTTATTAAATACGAAGAACTGTATCATTGACACCCCTACTTATATTGATTTTCTACCAAAAAAAAACCTTTATTAAATACAAAGAGAAATACGAAGAAAAAATGTGGTTAATACTCGTAGAGATAAAAAAAGTTGTTTTTAAAAGACCTTCGGCTCAAAAGTAGCAAATTCAAGTACAAAGAAGATAATATATGTTTTAATATCCATTTATGAAAAATTAGCCCCTTGAAAAATGTACACTACACAATAGTTGGACTTTACATTCGAGATATATAATACACAATTACTTAAGGTTGTTTGGTTTTAAGGATTAGGAAATTATCTCGGTATAAAATTTGTCGAAAATGAAACTTCAGTCCTAAAATTATAATTAGGATGATTTATTTTGAGCCAAACGACTCCTAATAGTTAAATATGCTTATGCTAATATAGGAGGTAAGTCTCGACAAATATAAGATGACTTGTAGTCATTCAAAAATAACCTATTTACTTTCTCGATACGAGGTAGCTCACTTATGATATTATACTGAATAAAATATCAAATGTAATCCCATAAAGTGGGATTTGAGGAGTCTACCTAGACGTTATTTCTACCTCACAATATAGAAGTTGAGTTTCCAATAGATATGGAGAATATTACATGAAGAAAAGAAATACCATAACCATATTTTCTTCCTTTTTTTTTTTTTGTTCATAAGGTATGTTTCAGCATGACAGTACAGAGGCGTCTCAATAAAATGGGTGGCCTAAAGCCTAGAAAAAGAGAGATACATTTATTTAATATTTATATATAAATTATTCTCATAAATTCTAAAAAAATTGTAATTAATTATAATGTAATAATTAATTTTTCTTTTTCAATTGACAGTATAACATTTCTTGTAATATTTTGTAAGAAAAAAATAAGCATATATAAATTATTGTACGTTACATAATAACACAAATGTATAAATCTCTTTTATTGATTATAGTTTTGAAAACTTTTTCAATCAAATCAATTATTATATAAACTATCAAGATTATTCTAAAAGTATTTTAAAATAAAATTAAGACTTCACTTCATGGAATATGTCAATTAGAATATCATTTTTTTACTTATATAATATTTCATAATACTTTTAATTTTTAAATACAAAAACCAATATCATAGTGATTGTTACCTTTAGAAGACATTCAAATTTAAGACAATATTTTTTAAAATTTAATTAATTTGAACTTGAAATGGAACATTTCAAAGAATTGAAGACAATCTTACAAAGTCAATATTAAAACATGGTTGATTCAAATTGAAGTGAATTAGAGAAATTAAGAAATAAAAAGTAAGTGTAAATTTAATTGTGTACGTTTTTTAAATATAATTACATTAATAATAAAATTTCAAAAATATGTGTAAGAGATTAGCAACAAACTATTAAGTAAGAATAAATAAATATTTTTTTTATATTCTAGTTAGGTATTTTGTTTCATCAGATCTGGTTGTCTTTTATGTATGTATGTATGTATCTCCTTCATCGTTGTTCGTTTAATGGAATTTGTTTCTTTTTAGTGCATCTTCGTAACTGAATTTGAAGGTTCTTGGTTTATTTTTTGGGGCCTAAAGCCACTGCTCCCTTGACACAGAATGAGCTACAAAAGAATTTACAATGCTCTCTTCCTGTTCAAAAAGTAAGGGACAAGACAGCTACATTGATATTGCAGAAGGAATTCAGCCTCCAAACTTTCAAGAATGAGACTAACTTCTGTACATCCCTGAATTCTAATCCTACCAATCTCCATTAATGTATAATGGAAGCAATCAGTTTTCGTCATCAGAATCGAAGTTTTGCCTTCTCCTTAGAGATTCAATCACTTCAGGAGGCTTGTCTCCTCTGCTTAATGCTCCACCTGAATGAGACTTGAGCCTAGGTGCCTTCATTGCACTAAGTGGTGGAGTTGATGTTCCTCTATTGACTTCCCTGAGCACAGACCGAGCTGCGACAGCTGCCACTGCATCTGCCATGGCTGAAGCTATTATTGTATTGCCCTCATCAGATTTCTTGTTCATGAAGCTTGAAGTTGTAGGATTACTTGGTGACCGATAAAGATCTGGTCTTTGCATGGTTGCAACTGCCTCAGCAGCAGCTGACTTTGCCTTCATTGATTCGTATTTTTGCATGTCGTAAATGAGCTCTTTCTGGAGTTGCTTATCAGCAATCAACATGTCATCAATCTCATTCTTGTAATCCTTGAGGAGGTTCCTAAGGCATTCCATGAGAGAACCAGTGAGAGGACTGTTTTTGCTCTCTAGTAGGCGTTTTAACTCTATAAAAATGGGGATCGTGTTCTGGATTAAGCTTTTCTTGACTGCTTGTGTTATTGCTCTTCCCTTTGCTGCTGAGGATGCTCCTCCATCTGCCCCTTCTTCTTCCACATCCGCTGATTCTGTGGTCGACCCACGGCTAGTGGAAATTCGGATCTCCTTGCAAGAAAGAACTTGGAATGCGTCCTGATCATAATACAATTCAATATGAGTGTCAAAACAAGTTGATTAACCAACAAAATTTCTCCAACCGGTGAAGGAATCCTCGTAATCCTCACACAAAAACATGAGATTTAAGCTCACTTCTTGGTGAACACAGACAATCTTATATAATAGTCCAACATTAAGGAAAACCATGGACTATGGTTTTAGGTGAGTTGCACTACTATCCTTTTTTTTCACTTCACCTTGAAGCTATATGTAAGTTGGTTTAAGCATTTTAAGCAATCTTCTGTTCTGGAACAACAGAAAAATGCTTTTAGGAAATAGGAACTACCCTTCAGCAATAATTACTGATAGTAACCCCTAATAAACCTTATAAAAAGTCCTTGTTGTTATCCCCTTTTTGGGAGCTGAGGTGATTGGTTAGGAATCAGTACCTGCAGAACAGACTGTCCAGTTGTATCCTCGATATTAAGCAAACCATCAGATGCAGCAGCAAGGATCTCTGCACATATTTTGGCAAATGTGGCTAGTAGGTGTTCTGGAGCCATTTGTTTTAGCAATGTCACATATATGTGCATTCTTGAAGACCTTGACTTCTCATCATTTCCTCTGTACAATAGCTAAAGTTAGAAGAGTTTCTTGTTACTGACCAGGTAATGACAATAGACAATAACATTATTACCGTATAGAAAAAAACTGGGTCTCATTTCGTGAATTCTGAGGATTACTGGATCCAGTATGAGCATTGCAGTCATTCAGCACAAACATGGCTTCTACAAAACTGTTATAGGCCAAAAGTGGTGCTTTGGCTGCCGAGAAATTGCAAAAAGGGAATAATAAGTTTCGCATGCAAAATATACTTTTAATTGCTAACTTTATGGAGATACAACCTTTTAATATATTTCCAAATAGAAAATCAGCCAATTGTCTAATTGTCTCTGATTCATCAACAAGGGATAACAGGAACCGAAGGAAAAGCACTCCTCTCCACTTGACGTAGTCTCTCTGAGTACAAGAAACGACAGATGACAGTTAACCAAAGCAATATCAAGAGATTGCCTAAAATTTAGAAAGAGAATGACTTCAGGAGTGTACCTGCAATAGTCTGGATAGTAGTATAAATGTCTGCCTTCTAACAAGTTCACATGGATCACGTAGGCACTTGGTGATTTTTGATAGGTAACTTTTTTATTAAGAATTGCACATAAAAATTATGTCAGGGAAAACGATCTGTGCAAGCTGCTATAGACATGCTTATGAATACAAATGGACTCACCAGTCGACTAGAGCAGTATACCGTACACAGAAATCTGCCATCACTACAACTATGTTGTTGCGGAGGGAAGCACAACTACCCTTCTCAAGCTCCTGGGAAACATAATGAAAGAGAACATAGTCAACAGCAGAAATTATATTGTCGAGGTTTTTTTTGGGCTGAGCAGAATCTTAATCCATATGAACAACCCATACCTGGACAAACAGAGGAATGTAGCGCTTTGCGAGTTTCCCATCAGTGAGGCAGATCTTGCCCATGGTTAGCCAAGCTTGAATGTACAAGGAAGGAGCAGTCTGCTTTATGTAAATGGAAGCGACTGCTGGTTTTTTAGCTCTAGTGTTACTGGTACTGGAAGTGATCATTGTATGTAAAATGGGAACAATGGTTGATACATCAGCTGAAGGACAAATAATAACTAGAGATCCAATAGTATGAACTGCAGTTATTGTTTCCGGTAACAATTTAGAGTGTGATGCCACTGTTCTTTTCCCCTTTCCAGTTGTACACCCAAGTGGTGTGACAAAGATAGTTCCGTTTTCTTCCACATTCTTTGACATGTATGCATCTAGCAATCTGGATGCTTTGGATATTAGCTGATTTACCCATTTTGCAACAAGGGAATCACCCTCTTGAGGGTTCAGAGCCTTCCGCCTGCACAAAGTTCTGAGTGCTTTCACATGAGCATTAACCTGCCACAGCCAAGCCATTAACAGATAACAGTTATACACATGCACTACCTTTTTCACCAAGGCGATACTGATGCAAGGTATTACTATAAAATTTCGAAGGTATGATCAGAGGCATAATGTTATTAACACCAAACCGACTACCTTTGCATTTGTAATTTGATTGTTCTCTATCCATCAAAACTACAAATTTGTGTTCTTAAACTACAACAATTATTGTTGGAACTTGGAAGTTTAATATAAATATGCTTGCAGTAGACTTACATATTATAAAAGCTCAATTTTACTCCTTTAGAGTTTCAGAATGTAATGAATAACACATCTTAATTTTGCAAAGTTGCTACACTGAGTCATAGAACTAATTTATATGCACCTCATTATCCTCTGTAAATCAAAAGTTTCCAGGCATTTTCCCTTAAATTAGTCAATTGAAAGTTTTCATTATGAGAGACCATAAGCCCAAGGAATATTGTCTATCAATTATTAGAGCATAGACATATGTAATATACCATTGTAGCTGGTGGATTCCGAAATACTGAATAATAAATCCATTGCTAGAGGTTAGGCATTTTGAAGTTGTTCAGGAAAGCAGAAACAAAAACGTATTCTAGCACTTTCATATCACTGCTTCCTTTTAAGAAATTTGAAATCAAACCGCAAGCAATCAGTTAAGTGAAGCACCTAGATTATAAAGAGATTTGTCAAACTTGTTTGAAGTCGGCTGAAGCAACTCACACGCAAATTACATATAATCTCTACAAATGTAAGAAGGGAAGGACACATGAAAGTATAATGCAAAATGTTACTGATGGCAGATACCTCTGTCGAATGCATGTTGAACTCCTCTAAACGTTGAAGAAGATTATGGGCTAGATCTGCCGCAGGTTCAGGTGGCAGATCCATAGAAACATTAGAGATTGTTTGCAAAAGATGCACACGATCTGCAGCCCATGAAAATGTGCTTGATGTTGTATTTAGCCCTGCCTCCGGACAACCTGGATCCCATGAGCTATCAGGATCTCCAGTGGCTTTATACTTGTCAAGGAGCTGCCAATGATGATGGAGGAATTCCCAATCCGTAGCTCGGGAAAGGAATGCTGACACCTCTGAGAGTAGAAACCAAGCACCTGGAGGAGCTGTCCACTTATCTATTGGCATGGAATTGCTTAACCACAGACATTCAGACGACTTTATGATATTTTGAAGTGTAGTGACAATCTTAGGCTTGAGTTTTTTCTTCTTTCCTAAATTTGTGCAGATCTTCTTCACCCAGGGTGTCACCTCTCCATCACATATCTCTCTCAATATACCTAAAACTCCCTGAGGATATAACAATTCCATCTTCATCTCTAAGGCTGCTGCCTTGCCATTTGAATTACCCTCAGATGCATGATTCAGGAGATTGCTGGATCCAGATCTAGCTATACGGTCGAGCACCAACTCTAGGAACAGATTCTCACACTCTTCCTGTATGCTAGATTCATTGTCAGTTATTAGACGAGGAATGGAATGCAGCCACTCCTTAACTACACTACCTTCTGTGAATATCCTAAATGCCTGTAAAGCAAATATAGCCATCAAATGAGATCAAACTAGGTTATAAATGCTATACCTCAAAATGAATGGAGAGGAAAGTGAATAATCTGATAAATACAGAAGAATGTGTATTAATTTGACATTTGAAAGCTAGAATTAAAGGAAAAGCAGAAGGCACAGAGTGGATAACATTGGTGCAAGTGCACCCATTTTCCTAAAAAATGGTCTAAAGGTTACAGAAATCTAGAAAGACAAAAGGAGACAGACGCGCAGGCTTGATTCATGTGGTTCTCAAGCCAAGTAAGCATAATACGTGCGTGTGGAAAAGATAAATGTGAACAAATGTTTGGACACACTGGCAAAAAAGATATCACAAGTGGTGATGCTACAAGTAGCTGAAAATGATACATTGGTATTCTTTCCTCAAATAAGGGGAGAAAAAGTTCATATAACTAAGCAGTTTGCTCCATGACTGTGTAGAGATAATGGTAGTGTAATGCATTTTTTTCCTTTTTTGGATCAATGGCATCTTTACTGCCAATTAAAGAAGAACAGAAGTTAGAACTACGTATGTGTGGGAAAGTGTGAGCAGAATTTACCACCAGCTCCATAATAATGCATCCCCAATCTGTCTTTTATTTTGTACATGATAACCATAAAATATCTAACCGATGATCCAGGAAACCAAATGGAGGTCCACGTTTAACCGTTATCAACATCAATACCAATCAATCAATTAAGCCTGAAATCGGAACCAATTGTTATTAATAAGACTGATTTCTTTTAACATGTCTAACTTGCTACAAACCATTCCGCCTCACAAAATTAGAGCAGTTACAACTTCTCTAAGCAGCAGATGCTAGACTTTGAATCAAATCTCTTCAATATAGAAACTTTGCCTACCATCTATTTAGCTAGAAGCAACAACATACCCAGTGTAATCTCACAAGTGGGGTACGGAGAGGTGGAGTGTACAAAGACATTACCCCTACCTTGGGAGGTAGAGAGGTTGTTTCTAATAGACCCTCAGGTTAACTGAAATAAACCAGTGTAATAACAATATAAATTGCACATGAATCACTTCACCTCTGAAAGAGCTGAAATTGCTGCTTTCCTTATGCTAACAAGTGGATCAGAACATGCCATGCCCAACGTCTTGAGAAAATCTTCATCTGGAGCACTGTCTGAAAGAGATGCCAGCTTGGATATTACAAGAAGAGCAGCCTTTCTGACTGCAGCCTTCTCGTCCATACACCGTATCTTCAAAATGCTATTCATTACACTTCCAGGCTTATCAGAAACGTCATTTCCAACTGAATCAAACCCCATAAACTTCTTCAGTACTGATTTGCTTTTATCATTCCCAGAGAAAAAACCCACCAATTGAGCCAAATTTGTCAAAGCCCGAGCCCTTATTCCAGCAGTTGCATCAGAACAACGCTGAATCAGTAACTCCAAACAACTCAAGCCCCAAGAACTTTCAACCTCAACATTCGAATGCCACCCAAATGGATCCTTTAGCGACATCATCAATGCTGGAATAAGGTCCACAGCTAATAGTCGCAGATGTGTTTTCCCTTGGCTCATCTTCACCACATAACTAGCAAACTCATTTTGATCTTCAAAGTCCATAAACTTGACAATTTCCACAATGGCTTCAACAGCTGCAGCCCTTGGCTCAGCCTTTTCAGGAGCCTTTTGCACTATGTACTTTGGCAAATTCAAAACTGCTTTCTTTATATCATTCGATTCTTTCGCCAATCTCATCATTCTATTCACCACAAATTCCAAACTTAAAGTCCTTGCTGGTGATTTAACCAATAGAATTAAAGGTGTCAATGACTTCAATACCTCAACAGCTGAAATCCCTTGATCTCCATGTTCACTCTTCAGTACTTCACTCAAAATCTGATTACACAGCTCACAAAATCTCCCATAAATCCCAGAATTCCCACATAAATCAACTGCTTTAACTGCAATTTCAGCTACAGTTTGTACCAAACTCTTCAAACAATCTGGAAACCTACCCAAATGGACTAAACTCAGTACCAATTTCAACCTATCAAGCACAATGAACAAAACCCTAACATCAAATTCACTCTCATTTTTACCATCCCGAACATTGCTCCCTCCTTTGCGAATCCTCCCCCTCTTCTTTCTCCCCTGACTATTTGACCACGACCCATCTGGGGAAACCGAAGAGGGTGCCTTAAAACCCTGACGAATTGAACGAAGAAGAGACAAAAACGCCATCGGAGTAAAAAGCGTAAATACAGGAGAATTAGGCGTCAGAAGTAGAGACAAGTAAACTTTCGAAGCCAAAAGCGAAACACTCGAAGGTGAAGAATCCATCGTTGATGCAATTGAGTTGATTAACGAAGTGGGTGAGAGATTTCTTGAAGATAATCCATCGTAAAAGTCTTCAATATCTATAGGGTCGTTGGTTTTGAGTGTGTGATCCAAAAGGGTTTGTAGATCCTTTAAAGCTGATTCTGACATGGGTGTTTGAGTTTCAAGGTCGTTTACTATTCTCTCTATAGTGTCTTCCATGGAAAATCTACCAGAGAATTTGGAAGCCATGGTTGAGGCTCTACGAAGCTTGAGTTTTTTTGGGTCAAATGTGTAGAGCTTACGAGACCTCCTTTGAATTTTTGGTTCCTCCCGCTCAATTGAATATTGGAGCAAAAGGTACAAAATGGTCCACTAAGTTTGAATTTTCACTTATAATAGTCCTTCGGGACGACTTATAGCAAGTGCTAGCTGTATTTATCTTATCGGAATTAAAGAAAAGTGTGAAATGAAAGAAAGTTATTTTTTATCTTCTCCCCCTCTTGACATGAAAAAATGCATGATAATCATGTTGATATGTCCTTTCAGTTCTGATATGGAGAAAGTCGATCGGAGAAAGCACTCTTGTGCTCCACAATGTTGATTCGGCAATTTGCGGCTTTGCTTAATTTACTTTTGTACCGACTTATTTAATTAAATAAAGAAACTTCGAGGTCCACTAAAATTTGTCAAAACAAATTTTAGGTCTTTCTATTTCGATGTAAAAACATATATATTTTACGTGACATAAAATATAAGTTTAATAAAGATTTGTCTACAATAGCTTTATAATTTACATGTAGAAATTTAAGGTAACAATCCAAGTGATTTGTTGTCTACAATGGCTATATATGTTTATGGGTTTGCATCATTCATCAAAATACAACTTAAAAGTTACAAGTAACAATTTGTATAATATCTTGCACCAAAATGATATTCAATAAAACATTAGTATTACATAGTGTAATTCAATTCACAAGTACAAAGAATCTAAAATAAACAGTAGAGTACAACTTATGATTAATTATTTTTCCTTTTAAGGAAGAAAAGGAAAAAAAAAAAAAAACTAATGTACTAACACTAGAATCAATACAATCCTATATAGATCAGAAAAATCATCTAAAATCCTTAACAATTGAACAAGACAGTACCATTCACGACTTGTTTGGTACGAGGGATAAAGGATAATTAATTTTAGGATAAGTTTATTCCATGTTTAATTGGAATAAAATCACGAAATCGATTATCTTGAGATTGTAACATTATTTTTATCCCACACGGAAGATAAAATAACAATTTTGAAATAATCAATTACGAAATAACTTATTTCCCGACCAAATAAACAGTTAAGGTTGTCTATTTCTTTGGTTTATTATTCTTCACAATCATCACAGAACAATTAGCATGGTGGGAACAATAGTCACTTACACTGCCCAATACAGCCCTGCATCATTTTTAAAAGAATGTAAAATAGAACATCCAATCAATATTTTTCAAGAAAAATAAATACTACAGTAAAAACTATGTTCATCGCATTATCAATATAAAGAATTTTTACATTATTAAATTTACCTACAATAATAAATAATTTTATGATAACTTGTTATAATTGACTAAAGTTATATTGATAGTATGAAAAACACTTATTTTATTGGTGTAAATAACTTAAACTAGATAAACTTAAATGAATCATTTACTAACTACAATAATTATCATATTTGTGACCATGTTTCTTATTATACATGTTAAAATGAATTTTCAATCAATATTCTCATGAAGAAAAATCAGAGTTTATGTCCTATGCTACAGTCTTCGGACTCTTCAAAAGTATTACCGTGTCGAATTTTTTAAAGAGTACTACTTTTAAAGCATCCAAAATGCACACCTCGGTATTTTTTTGAAGTACAAAAGTATTGCCGTGTCGAATTCTTCAAAAATATACTACTTTGAATCCGATACGCACCCTTAGATATTTTTGAATAATTCCAGCATATATATAAACACAACCTAATCTACACTATCATTTTAAGTTAACAACATGTAATTAACCCTTCATATAAAGTGTTCCGATATGGTAACCTAGAAATAGAACAATAACTTATTAGAATTGGATAAATCGTATATATTGACAGTGTAAAAAATCTTATACCATCGACGAATACGTATTATTATTATTTTGTGATCATGTTTTTGTGTGTATATATACCTTTTGAAAGCTCCATAACCATGGCTGCCCATGACCAAAAGAGTGGCATGTTGCTTTTCAACAGCATCAACAATAATATTCCTAGCATCACCTTCATATACTTCATATGATACATTTGTTACACCTTTACTCTTGCATAATTCTTTTGCTTTTTCAATAACTTTCTCTACTCCCCTTTTAATGTCTGTTTCTATGAGGGTAAGCACATCAATTCTTCCTGCACAAAAACATTAATCAATAATATAATCTATCAAATATCTATTGTATTTGTTATATGGATCAACGACAATAACATATTCAGTGACATTCCATAAGAAAGGGTCTTGGGAGCTAAGGTGGTGTGTGTACAATTTTATTCCTATCTTGTGAAGAATGAGAGACTGTTTTCAATAGATCAGCAGCTCAAGTATAGCATATCCAAATCAAGTATCGATAAGAAAATATAGTAGTGAAGAAGACGTGTTATAAACAACAGAAGAGGAGAATAGTAGTTACAACAAATCATATGAAGCAAAGAAACAACATGTGATAACAAATTAATCGAATAATAAAAATAATAACAATAGTGATAAAGGAAACTATACACCACTTGATTTTGCTATATGCATCATTGACATATTATGTTGTATAATTAGATTCAATGGATCCGATGTAAAACAAGATCACTACTTATGAACTCGTCGAAAATGATTTCATTTGATCTTCTTTTTTTTTGAGAAAATTTGCTGAAATTCGGTTGGATATGAATTTGAATTGATTTATTAAATTATTTGTGGGGTCGAATGGATCGAAGTAATGTAACAAGTTGATCTTGACCCGATCTATTTTTAACTAACAAACTCATTTGCCACCTATTGGTTCAACACAAAGGCAAAAAAGGAAGAACTCTATATTTTCATTGGACCCATCCAACCCATTTTAATCCATCAGTACGTCTATTTGTCACCTCTTGATTTAACATAAAGATAAATCTACAAGGGACTTTGTATTTTCACTGAATGTGAAAACTTTCAACTCAAATTATGTACACATACACAAAAAAAATATTTATATAGAATATCACCCTAATTTTAAATATATTGACTCTATATTCTGGGTTCGTTTTATACCTGGTCCAGACATTCCTACCGAACAAGTAGCATATGCATTACTTTTTGCATGAATAATTACAAGCTTAAATTGAGAAGTTGATGGAGAACCAAAATAATGATCAAGTGTCCATTCAAGAGCATAGAAACTATGATCACTATCATCAATTGCAAAAATCAACACTGATTTTTCACTCATTTTTTTGTGTTTTTTTTCTCAATCTTCTATCTTTTTTATTGCTTAACAATACAAGAAAAAAAAGCTTTAATTTATTTGTGTTTGGTTCTATAAAATGTTTATAATGTAATCAAATTAGTGGAGTTAATTATGGATCTAAAGTATAACTTGTGGACATTGCTAGGTAGTTAATAAAATTAAAGGTCTCAAAAAAACCACCAAGTAGAGAGATAGATATCCACAAAGGATAGTTTTTCCAACCTCTTTAATATATTATATTTTTTTTCGGACATGTAATTTGAAATTCTTAATTAAGTAATATATTTTTTCTGATAAATATAAAAATTCTATAATTTGTGAAAACAAATTAAAACTTTTCCATCTCTTACAATATTTCTTACCAAATGAGTATAACATTATTGAAATATCCTAAAACGCCGTATTAATAAATACATATCTCTATGTTTTATTTTATGAATAAATAATGCATGTGATTACATGTTATTCAAAACTTTTAAATATACATAATTTACTAGTAATAACTAATTATTTTTTGATATATCGAACATTCGTAGAAAACAAAAAAAATCCTTTATCGGATTGAAAGCGAAAAATTAAGCGTCTTTCTTCTTCTTATAGGGTGTTTGAAGAGCGTGCCTATTTGGACAATGAAAATTAATGTCCCATTTGATTCAATTCATAAAATGGGACGGCAATTTCAACAAATTCATAAAATGGGACGGCAATTTCAACAAGTGAAATAAATCCATTTTTTCATATTAAATTACATTACCTTCTAATGTTTGTTTCTTTTGTTTGGCACAATTGGAATCAACATAGAAAAACCATATGATTCTATCTAAATTTAAGGAGAAAAACACTATCTTTTACTACTCACTATCCGATGTGGGACAATGTAACCCACCTCGCTTCACTACTATTAATAAGTATCAAAACTATCAAACCAATAAATAATCTCCACGTAGACTAAGACTATTATTGTAAATTTTATTTCATTTATTCTTCACTTCTTTCCTTAAGTGAAACATGTACAATCTTACGCAAATTCATTTCATTTTACTTTCAAGTTTCACAATATCTCAATGCTACTTCCTCCGTCCACTTTTAATTGTCATGACTTTCTTTTTTGGAGTCAAACAATAAGAATTTTGACTAATATTTTGTGATATATTTTTTTCATCACATTGATATGCAAAAAATTGTAATTTATTATATTTTTCGTATAAGTTTTGAATATCTAAATTTTTTGTTTAAAATATCAAATTAATGTAATCTAATTTAACTTTGAAAATTAACCAAATTGACTTTCAAAAAGCGCAACATAACAACTAAAAGTGGACTGACGGAGTATTTCTTACCAAATGAGCATAACAAAATTCATAAATAAGATACTGAAATATTCTAAGGCGGCATTAATAAATCACATATCTCCATATTTTATTTCATGAATAAATACTTGCTATTATATGCTATTCAAAACTTTTAAATACTCATAATTTATCATTAATTACTAACTATTCTTTGATATAATTCTTCGACATGAATACGGAAAAAAAAATAGATAAAAAATATATCAAAAGCGCCAAAAAAAAAAAGAAGAAGAAGAAGAAAAAGCCCTTTCCCCCCAAATCAGAAGATTTTACTCAATTTTTGTTCCAACTCAACATTAGCGGGTTGTTGATGATTTCTGAGCAAATTGAAGAAAACCATTGGCTCTTTTTTTTCCTTTTCTTTTGTTTTGCAAAATATAAACTTATGAATCCAGTTTTACTTTTTTTTTAAATTGAAATTTTCTACATATTTCATATCAAACGTTGATTTCAAATCATGAAATTGGAGTCCCAAATTCTATGACCAAAGTGCTCAATGCCTCTTTTAGTGGACTTGACGTCACGCAAATCTAAAGTAATCAAGACTTTCATGAAAAATGAAAAAACCTTTTTTCAGATAATGACTTAAGCAACTTTCTTCTTCTTATAGGGCATTTAAAGAGCGTGACTCTTTAGTTTAATTAAGTTTCAATTTGGACAATGAAAAAGGCCCATTTGATTCAATTCATGAATTAGCTCACTAACTAAAAGTACTACATTTTTTTCCCATAACAATCATATATAGTATATAGATAATAATGATAATAATAATAAAATATATCATCCGCCTCTCTTACAACATAACGAAACTAAATGGTTCGAATCTAAATTGAGTTTAGGTGTACAACCTATATATACCCAATACCATAGGGTTATGAAAAACAGAAAAGCATAACAAGACAAATATTTGAAAAACATGATGAAACTTCCATCTTGTAAGCTGAGGAATAATCCATATTGTCTATCAGGACTGGGAATGTAGCAAGGCTACCACAGCCTGCACAGACAGCTATCTGGCCACCTGAATTGATTGCAATTGTAGTATAAATATAAAGAGATTATTGACAGAAATTACAAGTGAAATAGCAAAGTCCAATTACAAGCTTCATCAGTCACGAAATGCCGCAAGTGAAACAGTCCAACACAGGCTTAATGCTACAAGAAAATTTTGTATCTACTGTCATCAAAAGTCAAAAAGACGCAACCAAAAATCTGATGAACAGAAGGAAAGGAGATCAGAAAGATAGACGAACAACTTGACTATATATAGATCGGATGTTTTGGTGAGTAGTAACAAGCAGAAAGGGGGGATCTCCAATCAGAACACCAGAGAGGATAAAATGATAATCCTGGCCTTGCTCTATACCTTATAGGCGCATTCACCTGCCATGATTTTCTTTCTTACTCCCTCTGAAGGCACCACAAGTCCCCTCAAAACAACAGAGGAAACTTTCCAACGCCATCTAAGTGTTGAACACACACTAAACACTAGAAACAAATAATTGTTTTCGTAAAAGTTGTTATTTTCATGGAAATATGCAAAAAGTAGAAGGACAAACAAGATCTACAAGCAGATGTGGTGTAAATGTGTCCTGTAATGTCTTTTTCAAATATTTGAAAAAAGAAACGAAATTGAACAGCTCTCATGCAAAAAAGAAATGTATAAAGTGAAACTCTTACAATTCATTACTTACACAATTGCGTCCATCTGCACCCTTCATTCCTGCTGCGACCTTGCTTCCTTTTGTAAAAGGGGAGAAACTAGACTTTCAACGTAAATAGTACTGACATCACCAGGTCCAGGTTTAAGCTCAGTAAACTCTTTAGATTCATCCTTCAGATTGTACAACAATAAAGTTCGTTTAAACATAAGCCAAATTTTCTCTTTATCTGAAATGTAAATGGATGGATGCCACACTCTAGCGTTGAAGGTAAATATCTTTGTCCAAGATTCTTTAACCCCATACTCCTTCATAACCCACACATCCAATTGGGATCGTATGATAAAAAGATTATGAGGTATCACACAAAGATCATTTCCCAACACTCCCACTTGCAAAATGGTGTCTTTTTCTACACAGCAGGGCAGCTCAAACGTTTCCCATTTCTCATTAGCCAAATCAATAGAAATGATGTAATGCTCATGATAATTACCCCAATGAACCTTCCCATTTAAAAACGTACCCATTGAAAGGACTCTCACCCCATCTGGAGGCGGATAATGGGTGCTTCTCCAAGAATCCTCTTTTAGACTATATATTTTGACCTCACAACCAGAAACAAAAGAGTAAGAAAAGCCCACCACCTTATAATCATCATGGAACTCATCATATCCAAAACCGAATGAGCAAAAGAGACGATTAGTGCTCAAACTAGATCTAAAATCAGGCAATTTCTTGTACTTCCTAGTTGATGGATTCCATAGTAGCACATCTATTTTCTCTTTGGAAGAATAACCCATCAATCCATGTACAAGACAAACCAATCCATTGACAGAACCCATAGCAACCGGGATAGTCCCGGATAGTATTTTTTCGGGACAATAAAACTTTGATTCTTCCATAATAGACCCTTTAAGTATAGAGGCAACTGAACAATGTATAGAGTAAACTGAAGAACAATTGACTCCATCACCAGTAAATTGAAACATAAGCCTATGATGGGTGTATTCTTTGTTATTTGCAGAAATACTAAGATGGGTCTTGATAAATTTGGGGCTAGAGATTAAAGCAAGCCAGGATTTCGAAACACACCTGAATTGCAAGAGGATTTCACCGGAACCCTCGAAAGTATTTCACCGATGAGTTCTTCCGGCAGAATTGGAATTCCGTCACTGGGTTTCTTCCATTTTGGGTGTTGATGGGAGGCAACATCTCTCTCGAACTCTACCATTTGAGCTGCCATGGAAACTCAACTCGTAACAGTGAACACATATCAAATGGAGTCCGAGATTTTTGCTGTAAAAGAAAAAGGGGTGTAGATATTATTGATAGTTTTTTTTCTTTCTTTTTTCAAGAAACGGGACAGTCATATTTCGGACATGTGAAAAGAAGTGTAACTATGTTTTAGTGTCAACTTGTTAGAGGTAGATTGAAGAAATCAAAGAGAGAGGTAATTAGACATTACATAAGGTAATTAATTTTTTCAGGTCCTCTCGAACTAACATCTTTCGACTTTGGTGTAGTACAAGAACAAAGACAAAATTCCAAAAGTCTAAGGATAAGTTCCTTTTTTTATGAAAGAAAGATAGTTCTACAACTATTACTTCAAAAGTTTGGAAATTCCTTCTGGAAGAACCAGAAGACAGAAAGACCTGACCGAGCATGAAAGCGAGATGCCAGCGGAATGATCGGCCGGACAAGGGCTAGGTTGCTTCCTTCTTATCACATTCTTCTATGTGTGTCGGAGATATAAAGCGAGTGCATCGAAAAAGAACGAAAACTAGATCAATCTATTATATGGTGAAGCATCTGAAGCCTAATTGCACACTCACACGATCTTTGCTGAGAGATAGAAGCATTAGGTGAACCCGATGAACTACACTTGCTTTTGGATGGATGTGTGAGACAAAGGGCTCGTTTTTAACTTATTGAGGATATGTTCTTAAATACGAAGGTGTGGACGATATGAATTATGGTTAGTATAGATATCAGTGTGTTGTCTTGTTGTCCGTTCATAACATAGTATTACTCCTCTAATTTCTTATTCTTCAATATCAGTTACTATCTATGGTTCCTTATCACTCAATTATTATATTGTTTTATTGTAATTTCTGTTCTATTACTATTTGTTGTTCATTATATCTATGTTTTAGTGCGAACTTGCTATGAATTGCTTGCAAAGGGGTAAAGCTGGATTACATAATTGTTTGATAGTACGAAAATATGTTTGACCCTTTTTCTATAATTTATTTAAATACAAAATTGAAAATTGCGCAAATTTTTCAATATCAACCGACTTTCACATTGCTAAATATATTAAAACCGTATCAATAAGGATTGCGGTGAAATAGTAAGTATCGGTGAGTCATGGGAGCACTTTACTTATAGACATAATAAATAAATATGTGCTTTAACTTGGCCTCATTTCACATATATATGCTTCAACTTTGGGTGTGCACAAGTAGATACTTAATCTTGTATAAAGTTGTACAAATAGACACACATGTCCTACGTGACATCCTATATGAAAATTTGCATACTACGTGTTTTCTGCTATGTAGGGCTCACGTCTCTACTTGTACACACCCAAATGTTGGAGGACATAAATGTGAAATGAGGTCAAGTTAGATGATATATTTATGTGCTATGCTTGACTTATAATATGGGACTTTTGAAGCAAATACGAATTTAGTCGACTTCAATGTGAATACGAAATGAAAAACCAAAAAAATAGATATCAAAACCGCCAAAAAAGAAAAAGCCCTTCCCCCCAAATCAGAAATTTTACTCAATTTTTGTTCAAACTCAACATTTAGCGGGTTCTTGATGATTTCTGAGCAAATTGAAGAATTTCTACTTCAATGGGAGCGTTAACGAGCAACAAGAAGCGAGGTAATGATTTCTTCTCTTCGAATTGCAAATCCCCACTTTCAAATTTGTCCAAAAAGCTCAAACTTTCAGCCCTAAATCCACCATTACCAAGTAAATCAACTGTACAAAGGTTTTTCAAGTACCCAGATCCGATAAACCCAATTCGAAGAGAAGTTCATGCTCCTTGTAGGAAATTGAGATTTGGGTCTAAGCAAGCGACGACGTACATTGTGAATTACAAGGGTGTTTCGGAATATTCAGGTTCTGAAATGGGTAATTCTCCATCGAGAAAGCATGAGGAAACTAAAAAATGTAATTTTGATGGTTTGAGGAAAGATATTGAAGTGATTGATATTGAGGATGGTGATGCTAAAGAGGGGGTTTCTGAGGATTCGAGTATGGAGGTAGTGGAAGCTTGGGGTTGTAAAAAAGGTGATTTAGATATTGCTGCTTCTGCTGCTAATGGTTTGGAGGATTCGAGTATCGAGGAATCAGAAAGATGGGGTTGTGAAAAAAGTGATCTTTTGGGCCAGGAGGTTGATGATGATATGAAGATATTGGATGGTTATGATGGTAAGGATTCATCCGTGTTAACAACGGGTTTGGATGATGGAAATTTGAAGGAAGAGAGTGTGGGAAAGATGATAGACTCATTTGCTATGAACCCCACGTCGGATTCCTACTTCTATGTCCCTTTGTATAGGAAACTTCTTGGTTCAGTGGAGAAAATAAGTGATAAGTTGAAAAGATTACAGTTCCAGATAGGATTGAATGAGAAGAGTCTCGAAACGAATAGGTTGTTGCGGCCTCAAAAGAAAGAAGAACAGGTTATAGAGGTAGCGTGATAGAATCTGCTTTATGATGTGGGTTTACGTGTGTTCATAGTTTAATTTCCTCATTTTGGTGTTTATTAACTTGCAGGATGCGATTTCAGAACCATTTGTGCCTCTAACTGAAGAGGAACATGATGAGGTTTCTTGTGCTCTATCTAAATCCAATCGGTATGATTTGTACACATTTTATTTTGTACGAGGTTTAATTTGCAATCTCTTCATATGTTGTATCTGTCTAATTCTGTGCAGGAGAAAGGTTTTGGTAACCCATAAAAGCTCCAATATTGATATTACTGGAGAAATATTGCAATGTTTGAGACCTGGGGCATGGTTGAATGATGAGGTGATACTTTATGCTCATTTACCTATTCAGGGGTAGGATAGTTTAAAATTTAGTTAAGCTGAATATGGAAAAGAAGAAAAAATTAGAGTTTTAATGTCATGGATGGATTGCTTTTTTGCAGGTTATCAATGTGTATCTTGAACTGTTGAAGGAAAGAGAGAAAAGGGAGCCCCAGAAGTTCTTGAAATGTCATTTCTTTAACACATTCTTTTACAAGAAGGTCAGTTCGTTGACTTTCAGCTCAAAATTTAAGTTCTACAACTATTGTCAGCTGATACAGAGGCTTGGTCTATCATAGTTATCTGAAAGTGAAAGTGTGGCCTGTTGATTTATGTCTGTTGTCTACTTCATATTAAGAAAAATAAGTTCATCATAAAAGAAAAGTTTTTTAAGTCATGTATATGAATAGAAGATGTTTTTGTCTAAAGTGTGGAAACATCAGATTGTATTTGTATATACATAGATATAAGTTACTATCCATAGATATTTTTTCTTTCTTTATAACAGACAGTACACCGACTCCTGTGCCACTCTTCAAGTGCCTATGGTTGGAAATGGTCTGCAATGCTTTCCTGATTTCTGCAGTTGTTTTAGATTCTGTATGGAATGTGATGACTAGTGCTTGCAATAAAATGCCATCTCAGTCTGCATATTTGCCTAAACATGTCACACCCTCTTTCCACTGAATTCACATTTCAAGAGTAGAGAATGAAGTATTTATCTTCTCTATCAGAGTCCTTATCTGATCCATAAGTACCGTAGTTGGCAGTTTTTTTTTACCAATTATTTCCCTAGACCTGATATATTCAAAAAATATTTTATTCGTATACTGATCTGCTTCTGCTTCTTAGTCCATACTCTACTCTTCCATGAATGAACTATGGTAATTGACACCATTTAGTGTCTCTCTCGTGGTTAACTTGTTATCACGTTTATTAAAAATATCTGATTTTGTTCACATTATAAGGTTGCAATGTCAATTACTGATTATTATCACCTTACTGA
Source organism: Solanum etuberosum (assembly GCA_029582245.1). Taxonomy (NCBI): domain Eukaryota; kingdom Viridiplantae; phylum Streptophyta; class Magnoliopsida; order Solanales; family Solanaceae; genus Solanum; species Solanum etuberosum. Next base: position 82,986 of record JAJONR010002699.1, read on the forward strand.
AACTATGTGTGAGAATTTAATAGAAAATCTGCCCATTTTCGTGGAAATATTACTTCATTTGCAGTTAATAAGTGGCACGGGAGGCTATAACTATCAATCTGTGAGAAGATGGACATCCCAAAGAAAGCTGGGTTACTCCCTCCTTGAATGCGATAAAGTAAAAGTTCTTTGATTTGTTTTCCTGTTCCTACTTTGTTTTGCTATCTGCTGTGTACTAATTTGATTCTCCGAATTTACTTAGATATTTGTCCCTATCCACAAAGAAATACATTGGTGTTTAGCTGTTATCAATAAGAAGGATCAGAAGTTCCAATATCTTGATTCACTCAGAGGAAGGGATAGTAATGTGCTGAAAGTGCTGGTAAGTTTGGTATCTGTACAAAGGAAAACTTGTTGAGACATGTTACCTTGTCTATTCTTAATTTTATTTGTGACTGGGAAAAGGGTCTTGAGGAAAGATCATGTTTCTGGATTTTTTACTCTAGCTAGATGGATGTTACAATTTGTTGATATCCATGTGCAGGCTAGTTACTTTGTTGATGAGGTGAAGGACAAGAGTGGGAAACACATTGATGTTAGTTCATGGAAGCAAGAGTTCGTTGAGGACCTCCCAGAGCAAAAGAATGGGTGTGTTGACACTTTGGTCTAATGATTCCTCCCAAACATATTTGCGACTGAGATATTATTACTGCTATTTTCTGTTAACCTCTTCAGCTGATTGAGTTTTATTGGAGATTGTTCAGTAGTTCTTATAGAAACGTATTCCTTATTAAGTTTTACTTAGAACGAGCAGAAGGCATTTTCTATAGGTTGACCTTAGTTTTGCACTTCCCCTGCCATATGTCAGTTGTTAAGTATACGGGAAGACACTTTGCTTTGACCTGCCAAACAATGCTGCAACATTGGCTTTCACTTGGTTGCTATATGGAGTGTCTCTCAACAAGGCACGAGTAGTTGACATTCTGCTGGTATAGTGGGAAATCTTGGCCTGTTTAAGCATAGCAATGTTCGGCCTCATATTAGTAAAGATGCTCCTCCTAATCCATTTAATTCGACTTAATTTCGGGTGGACTTGAATTTAATTCTTAACTTATAATTACTACTTGCTCTGCTAGAAATGACAAATAGAAGTTGAAAAGTATGAAGATTTTTTGCTTTTCATGATATAATTCCTTGAAGCCTTATTGACAGTGGATGAGACATGCCGTATCCTACTGGTGTAGAATTCCTTAAATGCTATTGGGCACTGCGACATGCTTTGTTCTTTTATTTATTCCAAATGAATTTCTTTCCAGCTTATAGTTGGTTACTTTGCAGAGAAACTTCTTGGCCTTGCACAAATTGTTTTCAGAAGAATGAAATGTTATTTGTATGCTAAGCCTATTTACAGTTACTTCAATTGAAGCTAGAGTGCATAAATGTTTTCTGTAAATGTTCCAACATTCCGCAGTCGGATATATACATAGGCTATATCCAAGTTTGTTATCTGATTAGTGTTGCTATGTGAAGGTATTCTTCTTATTTGAAAAAAAGAGTTATTCTTGTTATTACAGCAAATTGTATTGTGTTTCTTGTGCTTTCCTTGTGAATCTGATTTTAGAGATACTCTGATTCTTCTAAACTCAAATTTTATAGCCATTATTCCCCAAATATCTTGAGTCTGTTGCTAGATTTTCCTTGTATGCAAGAAAATTGATTAACTTCAGATCTATCTTCTGTCGGTTTTTGTGTATTATCATTTGATCAGACTGGGAACTTTCGTTGTGAACAGGTACGACTGTGGTGTGTTTATGATAAAAAATGCGGATTTCTACAGCAGAGATAAAGGACTTTGTTTTGATCAGGTAAGCTATCTGCTGCATCATTATCTGATGCTTTTTTACCCTCGACACACATCACACATACCAACTCTGAATTAGAAGACAAAGAAACATTGAGTTTTGAGAAAGAATGTAAGAGGCAACTTTCAATTAATAAGAGTACCATGACACATTGATTCCGTATACTTGTATGTTTCTCCAGGCCATAAATAAATTTTGCTGCGCCAGTCCAGCTTGAGATAGGACCATTTGAAATCTCATGACACTCTTGACTATTTTTCATCTTTTAGTGCAATCTGTTCCGGAAAATATAAGTTTTTTTCTTCAAAAATGTCATGACGTGTTTAAGATCTAAAGTTCCAAAAGTCCTTTTTCTTTTTTAAATTCCATGCACCATTTGGCAATTTGTATACTTGGAAAACTCTCAACTTAACTCATAACTCAATCTTTTCTGCAAAAATCATGCTAATGTGAAGTCTAAGTGTTGTTTCCTTTTATCTGTAGGGAGACATGCCATATTTTAGGATGAGGACTGCCAAGGAGCTCTTGAGGTTGAAAGCAGATTAAACAATCGGATTCTCCAAAATACACTACTTTTGGAGAATCCGACACACACACCTGTTGCCATTTTTGAAGAGTCGGAGCAACATAGATCTTTTTTTGTAATGCAGTATAACCAGTTTCAACAAAGGAATAGTTATGTAGTTCAATAGTTGGTCGACGCGAAGCCATCTATTTCTTGAAGACCTTTATAGTATGATTTTGTCTGTATAGTGATATAACTAGAAAAACTTGTTTCTGTAAGTTTGAGTTTGGAACTGCTTTTCGATCCCCGTAAAGCATTCAAATTTCACTCTGTTTGGATGAATTCTCGAGTTTTAAACATGCGTGGTTCTTTCTCCTTTTGTAACTAGTCTCTATTATTTGTTGCAATATTTGTGGATTTCTGCATATAAATTCATGTTCTGCGTTGAAAGTAGCATATCCGCCTGCCGCTGCGGTTGTACTTAGCCCCGTACAATACATGGCTGTTCATTTCCCAATTCTCAAAGAGCATTCAAAAGCTAGCTTTGTATGAATTGGAAAAGAGTGATCTTTTGGGCCAGAATTTATATGATTATGATTCATCAGTGGTAACAACAGGGAAATTTGAAGGAAGACAGTGGGGAAGATGATAGACTCATTAGATATGAACCCCACACCTCGATTTTTGTATAAGAAATTGCTTCATGGGATGTGGAGAAAATAAATTATCATCTTAGTGTTGCTCAAGTGTGTAAATTGTGCCGATAAAATGTAAATAAAAGTGAGAAGATCAAACAGGATGAATATATATATATATATATATATAAAACAGAAAATCATGAGAGCCATTCATTGTTTTCTTTCTTCTATTTAGTAAAAAAAATCTGCACAATGATTCTTCACCTGATTCATTGTCTGCAAGAATTACAAGGGGACATTTGATGTAGTAACTAGATTTCATGTCTAACGCGGTACCCTCTTTCTACTCAGTATTTCCTGCTCTTTCAATCGATGTTGAAACCTTGCAAGACGAGCCTGAAGGCTGACCAGACTTGCTGCTTTGCGTGATAGCACAAAGCTTAGCTGTGTCACATAATTGTCAATGCGACTTCCAGGTTGATCAACTTCTGCCAGCAGTTTCATTTCCTGAGAGCAAAAGAATATATATATGTTAGTTATTAATGGGAACTCGGGGCATAGTAACAAGTTCACGACATGCAGCTATCATCACAACAAGAGAATGGACAAAACATTGAGAAACTAAGACGGGTTATTTAAAGAAATAAAACTAAGCGTGCTTGTGTGTATGTCACAGAGAGAGAGCGAAGAGACAAGTGACAAGTAATGAAATGGGGAAGTCAAAACACATACAGACAACTGAGGAAATAGGAGGCAACCGACTAAAGGTAAAACATTGGTGAATTACACTACAAGCAAGCATGAACTCCATAGCCACAAGTGATCAGTCAAAGAGTCGTGTAGGTTCACAGGCAAAAGCATACAACTATTAGGTGAGAAAGCAGTGCATCCAAGGGAAACACTAAAGGAAATTCAAGTATTATAAAACTCTCGAGAGAAAACAACTTGCAGCTACATTTTGGCAATGACAATGCAGAACAAAGAAATGCAGAAACCTCCATGATTCAGGAAGATAAACAATTAAGAACATTAGCAGAACAAAATGAACATAGGATTTTGCTTACTTCACGAACAATCTCCATTGTATCTTCGATTTCTTTCCTATGGGCAGCTATAAGGGCCTCTTCTTCCTGTGTGCAGCAAGAGGACAATAACACATCATTGGAGAAGTTCAACACCGAGTTCAAAGAGAAAAAATAACAAAATGAAAAGCAAAAGGCATAATAAAGACTAACCTCGAGTATTTCATTGATATTTTCATCACGAGGAGGTGAAGAAACTTCATTTTGTCTTGATCCAACACTTTTTGTGGGGGTACTTGTAGATTGTTGTCTATAACTTGTAGAAGATGAATCAACACTTGCGACATCTTTTCTTGACCAATTTCCTGGCCGTTCTGGCTTTTCAGATTTCTCATCCCTGTATGCTTTCCTTCGAGGTGGAGACACTTTCGGCACCTTGTCCACTACATCAGCTGAACTTTGCAAATTGGTTGTCGAGTACAGTTTCTGACCAGCTGGAATGCAGTACGCATTCTTCACCTCAACCCTGTCCCTCTCCATGCCACCAGAATTTGCCCCACTTTCCTCCCAGCTGTTGGCGATAAGACTTGAACCAAACCTAGAGGGTTGTTTATCAAAATCACTAGAGGGAATGTAAGATGTGCTTTCTTTCTCCATAGCCTTTCTGCTTGTGTCCAATACTTTAAATTCTTGAGGTTGCTCATAAGCATCTCCTGCTCCAGCAGGAACAGCCAAAGTTGGCACTGAAGACGGTATTAAACTTGCACTCTGATCTTTCTTTGTGTTTCCACTTTTGGATAGACTTTTCACCCTGTTAATCTCATTTTAGTTTAACCCCATGCTTGATAGGAAACAATAAAGTCAACCCACGCTTAAAGAAAAAATTTACCTGTCAGCATATCTCAATGTATTGATTGTATGTTCACATGATCCTGCATTAGGAGAGATGCAGGAAATCATAACGGTTCTTGAGTTGCCAACAAAGGAGTCACGAAGCACCTCAGTAAGTTTGCTCCCACGGAATGGAATATGAATCTGGTCATTGTCGAGAGCGCGGATACACTCTTTAAGAGCTAACAAACTCTTATTAATTTCTGCTCCTTCAATCCTGAAAAGGAAACCAATATATAGATTTCAAATATGCTACTTGAACAAATTAGCAGCAAGGCCCATTAAGTATGAAATGGAGGGTGTAGGGACGGAGAGAAAAAGAAAAGCAGGCATTATATGGTGGTAAATTCTGAGAAGCACACAATCTTCTAAGTGCTGAATACTCATGTAAACTACAGTTTCCGACTGAACAAAGTGGAAACTCGAAGATTTCCAGCAGCAGAGAGTGTAAGGTACTTGACAATGTCAAGCTCTTTATTTCCAGTGTTTGGAAGATCAACCTTTGAGCAAAAAATTCAGAACAATAACATCTAATATACAAACTATCTTCATGACCTCGTACTTTTAGTCCTTATCAAATAAGATTGAGAAACATCCGAGCTGTTCCAAGCCAGAACTCTCCGAGGATCTATGTTAAAAATGGCTCAGTGAAATGACTTTTAAAACAGATGCACAACATCTAAGGAAAACAAATTCAAAGGGAAAAAGAGAAACCATCTCAGAAGAGGGAAGCATAACGAGGTGCAGCAAGAAGTGTGCTATGAGAACTTACCTTGTTTGTCGGTCATTATCAGTTGTGTCTGCACCTCTCTCGCTACCAGCAAGGTCAATAAAAGAAATCTTTCCAACAACTTTCCCACCCTTGGACTCATTAACATCATTGTTTCTTCTAGATTCCTTGACCTCATTAGGTTTCTTGACAACAAGCTGCAATATCGCATGTGATCTTGATGATTCCTCATTTGCACCAGTTGATCCAGTACTTCTTGCAGCATTTCCCCTCTCAATATACTCTTTAACAATCTGCACATCTGAAACTTCAAATTCCTGGAGTCCAACAATACACACCTGCTGCCGCCCATCTTCCCTCATACAGAGTTTCCTGCATAAAGTATGGACTAGCTGGTAAGAAACTGGCGAAGAATAAATGTTGCATAGATGACATCATATTCATGAGCGAAAATATAAGCAGTTTTTACAATGATTTCAATCATCTTTTAAATGGACAACCAAGACAACACGCTCCCAAGTCCCAACCACTGTATTGACTTAGCCACATAGTCATCTAACCATTTAGGACACTACAAGTTTTCAATGTCTACCTTTAGGTTTTGAAGTTCCTCTATTTTTGCGAGAAATTATTGATAGAAGTACCATTACTCTCCTCACATCATAGACTAGTTTATGGGACCCAATAGCAGGTTCCAGGCTATGCAAGTTTCCAATTGGTGTCATGCAAATTATGGGACCCAATGCCAGGTTCGAGGCTACACAAGTATTCAATGTGTGTCATGCATGACATTACCTAGTGTCATTTGAGCATGTGCAATATCCCTTAAATAAGGTAAAAAGAAATTTCCAAAGCATTACAAGGATACCAACCTCCGATCACCAAGAAGATCAAACAGTTTTCCACCATATATTTCAAAAAAGCTGAGCCACAACTTGAACTTCTGATTATGATAAATTGGCTGATGCAACAACCTAACAAGATCCTCTGCTGCTCTAAGAGGCAATGGTTGCATTGTGTATGTCTTACCACTCCCTAAATCATCAGAGAGAACAGAAAACGAAAATACAACAAAATAACCAATTATAAAGCAGTTGAAGCAAGGTTAATATTGCTAAAAACAGTGTTGAGAAATTGACTAGTTTAGTTTCAATATGAAATTACTGATCCTCTACTTGAGAAGCACAACTATCTCTGCCAAAAGAGCATATGAATTTCTTCCATTATACCATCAGCAGATATGCATGAATATACTAGCTGCTTACAGGGAGAATTATCAAAAGAAGGAACCAAAACATTTGAAATTATATGGAACATGTAGAGAGCAAGTATTTTTTTTCTTTTTTTGAATAAGGTAAGATATTTATAAAGTCGTACCAAGAGAGTATTAGCACATTGTGTGTGTGTACCGGGGGGGGGGGGGGGGGACAATTAATTAAGTAGGAGAAGATAATAGTAAGGAGCCTCCGGTAACAAAATGAATCAACCATGTGAAGAAATGCAGCAGACCTGTCTGGCCATAAGCGAAGCAAGTAGCTTTTGTGCGCTGAAAGATGGTTGGGATAATTGGTTCCACAGTGGCTCGATAAACCTGCAACAATGTATATGGGATAAAGTTACAAGAAACTGGGTGGTAAATCATCTACTATTGAAAAGATAAAGTTGAAAGTAGTCCAAATCAGTTTTGAATTTTTTTCCAGACAACCTTGAATCTTCTATTTAGGTAATGAAATCATACCTGATCATTTGTCACATACTCATCAAGAACAGCATCAAAACAGAACTCATGCTTCTCAACATAAGCAGTCAAGTCCACCTACATAATACAACCAAAGATCAGTTCCTCACAAATATGGAAAGGTCAAATTAGATGTATGCAGGGAAAATTAGTGAGGTCAAAATAAGTCCTATAAAGCAAACATCAACACTGAATCAAGTTATCCATAAATCAAACTCTGTGAAAATGAATTTTAGACCTTAAGTTTGGGTTCATGGACTGTGAGACTATCATTGTCTGGTACAGTGACAATGTCATCCTCTTTCCGAGCAACTTCCTTCTTGTTTAAAGGTCTCTTGCGCACCTGCCAAACACTAATGTCAGCTTTGGAAATTGCAAAGAGAAAGAACCAACAGATATCTCAACAACCAGAAAACACACGCAAAGAAGGGAGTCGAAGCACAGAAATTAGTAAAAGCAGTGAGATGATTTTTTATAAATCTAGCAGGCATATATTTATCACTAGATAGAAACATATAAGGACAAAAATATATGACTAAAATGTCATTTTCCAGTACTCCCAAGTATTATGTAAAGTGGAACTCATTGAAAAGTGACTGAACAATGAATGTAACATCTAGCAAATGTCCATAAAACAGTCATGCAGTTGAATTACCAAATACTACGCAATTATATTTCGTGCTGCATATCAATTTCAAATAAATGAAGGCTGCAAGAACCTCAGAATCGTTTGTAGGAAGTGGGTCCTCAAATAACATCACGTTTAACCAATGTGAAGTAAGTGAGCAGTTAAGTTGGTTCTGTAGGAAAACTCAAACAGGCTCTTTACGTAAAAAAGCATTTGTTGGCGTAATAGAGCAAACGGCCATATTAGAAATTGAAGATGATGGCAATTGAATGATTAGGAATTAGAATCCATTTAAGAGAATATGCCTCAAAATCCAGTTTACATGCCAAATCAACACAACATAGATATCATTATCTCATCATTTCCTACCTACCAAAGACAAAAAATCTTCACATTTCTAATAGAGTTGCATGCATTTGAACCAGCTACTTACCACTACTTTAATCTTCGCCACATTGTTTTCTCTCCCATTATTTTCTTTTTCAATTGTGGATAATCCTGCGGCAGCATCTGCCTCTGGTTGTGCTTTCTGCTGTTGATCGTTGTCACTATCAAATGCTCTGTTTACCCCCGGCATGAAAGGTGACACCTCAAATGGTTCTGAATTTACATGCTAAAATGAAAATAAGGCCAGAGAATTAGTAAGAAGAAATTCCTCTCTATATCACAAGAAAGTCAGAAACATTACAAGACACATGGCCTGGTATTCACAAATGAGAAAGATTTGGATCAGTCTAACTGTTTAGAAATGATCTTGATTCTAAATAAGAATGGTGATTATGAGAGAAAGAACACTGCTGATCTACAACCTCTTAAAATTCAAGCACAACAGGGACGATATCCACAAATAAGGATCTTCACAAAATATGACTAGTTATCCATCAGACTTATAAAAGAAAAAGACTAGTTATCTGTTATCCAGCAGAAGGAAACGTGTATTTCAGTGGATACAAATGATAAAACCAACTCATTGGGTTTCATCAAAATGCAGAAAATCATGACATGTGAGTTATTCCACAATTAGTACAAGGCAAGCATTTAAATCCCTCCCCATCACCACCCTCCCACCCAAATCTCAAAAAAAATTCCAATTCCAGACATAAATTGAGTATTTCTCATCTCATAAAGTCTACAATCTTAAAACTAGAACACTTTACTGTTAAATATAATAATTAATAAAATAATTACAGCTCTCAATCTATCTGAACACGTTAACCCCCAGTGACATCTGTTTGTACAATTAGTAACAAGAGAATGCTTAGTAGTTCCTTTACTGTTAAAAGTTATCTCAAAAAGGATGAGAAGGCTCCACTGGAACTAGGTAGACCAGCCATGTTCTCTCAGTTAGAGTAGAGAAGGAACTAGGTACTACATAGGTCAAGACTTAAATGAGACCCTTACCTCAGTTAAGAGTTCAGTGTCATCCATGGAATGAAGATCCAACAGCCCAGCTCCGAAGTCTCCTCTGAACTCAGGAGAATAAAGGTCATCCGATGATCCAAACCCTCCTGGACTTTGGGCTGTTGGAGTATATGGATCAGAAGCAGATTCGCCATTAAGGTTCAGGTTTCTCATCAATTTGAAAAGCCTTTGTTTCTCTTCCATAGACTGTGCTCCATATCCGTTCAAACAGTATTCAGGCTTCAAAACTCTTAACGAACTCAATATGCAACATCCAAACAAACTAAGATAGACATACTAACACCCACATGGTAAAGAACCACAAGAAAGATAAGGCAGGTGAATTGGAGAGAAAAGGATCAAAATATTGTTGTGCAAATAATTAAACTCCATGATTTGGATTCTCAGTTGCCGGAATTGCAACTAAGGCCAATGGAGTTCAGGAGGAATTGATTGTTGTTAGATATAATTAGAATAAAGTGGAGAAATGGAGCAATGTGCAATGTTTGTATATAAATGCATTCCATATAACCAGATTAGGCGGAGGGGTAAACCAAATAAAGAAAAAGTCTCTCAGGTACTACAGCAAGACATACAAGGACTATTCAATTTGACTAATACCACAACGTAAAATCTAAAGACAATGAGTGCATATCTGAATATATAACATGTTAAAAGTTTTACTTAAAATCTTGTATATACATAGTGTTCCAGTCTGAGTCAGTGGTGAACATACACCCCCCTTGCTTATGACAACTTCTAATTAAACATTAGCAGAAAAAACACAGGTGGTTATGAAGTATGGTCTCAAACCTGCATAAGCAAGTTTGGAAGCAGACGCTGATCCACGCCAGTAGATGCCAAATGTTGTAACCCAGCAGACTGAAGCCATCGCGCCATGACGGCATCTCCAGCATCACCAGCAGGGCCGGCATTGCCTGGGTGATCATATAGAGCAGTAGCCGCCGTATTGCTCTGCTGCGTCTGACCACCCATGTGGCGCTGTGATCGGCGTTGTGGAGCCAATTTCAATATCTGTAATTCACTACTTTAAACAACAGCAGGAAGAGTTCAAAAACATCAAAATTCTGCCATTAATCACAAAAAAATAGAAAGAAAAAAAACTTGTAGATTATGATCCAGGGTGCTTACAGGGAGGAGAAAAGTCGAAATCAAAAGCTGCACATTCACGTGCTATCACCTGTAAATCCAGCAAAGCTGAAAGCAACCGTAAACCAATCGATTTCCACCTAAATTCAAAAAAAAAAGCGCTTTCGATTCAAAGTTCAGCACTCCAAATCTCCCAGTTCAGAATGAATCATAGAATACTACAGATGATTGTACCGAACATTTTGCATTTGCACTTTTGAGAATTCAAACATACAAACTACAACTCCGCAAAATCCGATACAAGGAACTATTCATAACATAGAAATGAACCAATCTACGCGAATAAAAACTAAAACACACCGAACAGAACCAAAAAGCATTGTAGAATCGTAAAATCAAAATTAGAAAGTACAACTCCGCATGCCTACAGTACAACCATACACAACATAGAAACGAGCAAATCCACGCAAAAGAACAAAAAATCAAACACATAGAATCACATCAACATTCTCAGTACGATTCTAGCGATCACAAACAAAATTCAAAATTACAAAGTACAACTTCTCAAACCTACCGTACAACAATCCACAGCATAAAAACAAACAAATCAACACGAACAAAAAAAATCAAAACATTTTCAGTACCTATAAATAGAGTAATTCCGGCGATTCCGACGATTCCGGTGATGCCGGCGATCTGCAGAACTTTCCAGAAACAGATCTGAGAGAAATGTAGAAAAAATTAATCGCTAATTTCTACGAATTCGAAGAAGGAAAATTGCTTTGAAGCAAATGATCATACAAAAACATATATATATGTTCAATTTTCTACCTTTTTTCCTGATAGAGAAATAATATCTGTATTAAGTTTTTATATATAATCTGTGTCTGTAAATTGTGTCCATTTTATATAATTGAAAATAAAAAGATTAAACGGCTAAATTTTGAAATATTTTTTTGATGGACTAATATACCCCTACAAATGATTATAAATTCATTCCTAATATATTTTAATTTTTTATTCGGTGTTCGATAAAGTCTACAAGATTAAATTCCAAGTAAACACCCTGTAAGTTCATAAAGGGATAAAATGCTTCTTATCAAGATATTTTTTATATACAAACTTAAATCTAAGAGATTTAGTTAAGAATAAAAAGAGTTCCGCGGAAAGAAATTAATATGGAATACATATATAAGAAAGTAATACAAATGTTTTCTCCTCCTATTTTGGTCTTTTTCAAGTGAACAATAGATAGTTAAGATGTGTTTCAATAAACATTTGGTGATAGTTCAGATAAAAAATTTGTTCACCATTTTGATATGAAGCTCAAAAAATCGAGATACATTAGGTGTGTTTCTACCACTTTTCTGTATAATAATATAAATATAATGATTAAAAATACTCCAAAGCAAAACATGCCATATATACATTATTCCCTTGTGACAAATTTGGAGATAACACTCCACAAAATTTCTAAAACATATGAAGAAAATATTAAATACTACTAATGTAGTACAATATATGAAACACCTAGATTGATTCAAAAATACACCCAAACACAACTTTCTTTCCCCTTGGAGCATTCAATGTCAACAAGTCACCGGTTCAACTAATTCAGATTTATATTGTTGAAAGTCTATTATGAAGATCTTAATTCTTCCTATCGAGAAAAACTTCATTCGGAAGACTCTAATCTGATACTTCTGATTAAGGTTCCACCGCAGTCTGCACCCTTTGTTGGTCCCCTCATTTCTTAAAAATAAGCCCGTTGAAATGAGGAAGTACGAGAGTATAACAACAATAACTACGCCTCTGTTTCAAACAAGTTGGGGTCGACAGGAGACGCCAAACTCTCCACAAAAGTTCCAACACTATCAAACCTATCAAGAATTCCATCAACTTCCAAGTCCCTTGATCTCTCTTCTTCCAAATTATAAACCATCAACTTCTCCCCATCCACATTCACCACAACTTCATCATCTCTTATAAAACACAAAGGTTTCAAAAAGTCATAAAAATCAATTCCATCAACACAAAACTTTGTCCAAGATTCCTCCACACCATACTCCTTCATCATCCAAACATCAATTCTATTACCATTACCCTCTAGATTATCAACAACCATACAAAGACACCCTTTAAGCACCACAAGTTTATTGAACACAAATTTACCTTTATCAAGACTCTTAGGAGCAGGAACTTCAACAAACTCCTCATCACTCAACACAAAAGCACCAATAACAGATGCATAATCAGGCTTTTTACTAGCTAACCAATGCAAAGCACCATTCACAAAAACACCAGAAGCAAGCTCAGGAACAGCATGATCATAAGGTGAACTCTTAATCCTCTTCCAAGATCCAATTTTTAATGAGTAAATATCCATAAACATGTCTAAAACATCAGGCTCATATTCATTATCATGGTCATAACGAGAAATCACAACAATCTTATAGTCATCATTAACATAATCATACCCAAATCCATACATACTAAAACTACCAACTGGATCAAGAGCAAAAGGGGAATTTGGGATTTTCTTGAAATCTAGGGTTATGGGGTTTATTACAACTATAGTATCATCTTTATTCAAAATCAAGACCAACCCATTACAAGATCCACAAATTTCAACAAATTGGTCCTTTGGGGTTTGTTTAAAATTGATGGAATTTGAAAAAACACCATTGTTTTTTAAGGTTATAGTGTGAAAAGAGTGGGAATTTGATAAAAGAATGAGTTTTTCAGGTTCTTGAAAGTGGATGCTAGTGAAGTGAGATTTGAGGAATTGTTTATTAGAGAGAAGAGAATTTAATGGATTTGATACACACCTTAATTGGCCTATGGATTTTGCAGGTAATCTGCAGAAGATGTTGATTAAGAGTTCTTGAGGGAGATTACCTCCATTGAAAATGGACATTTTTTTTTTGGAAGGATTGAGTGAGAAATGGTTGACTTGATTTTGGCTTCACTCTCCACTTGTGGGCATTAACTTATTTAAAAATAGCTTTTGTTTTTCTACAGTACTAATTTGAATTCGTGTCGCATTAGACTCAATGATATTTCTGCGCTCAAAACGACTTTAAGGATTTGGTACATTGAAAAGGACAACTTGAAGTCGTTCATATATATGAGCATTTTCATTTTTGTAAGAAGTTGAACTTATATGTAAAATTGGAAATTGGAAATAACCAGATTAATTAATTCGAACAGAACTTAAAAAAGCTCAAATATTTTCTTGAATAGGAAAATAATCTCGACATTTGGCTTACAGCCTATGTTGCTAGAATCCTCCAAAAAAAATATGTCAAAATTACACTGCACTCGTATCAGATCAAACGCATTAATTTTTAAAGATCGGATCGACAGTTTGGTTTGACATTTTTTGGAGAATCCGAGCAATATAGCTAACAATGTGAAACCCGAATAAAGGTCATGTGAAATTGGAAAACTGAACCAGTTGAACTGGTGAGTAATATAACTACTGCACAGCTCAATTAGACACCACTAATATCATATCAGAGTTTAATTTGGAAGCATTCAACACTGGAGTCTGCAACTGTTAATGGAAAAAGATGTACTTGATGGAAATTGGACTAACATAAACATGCATGAACATCACATATGCAAAAGCGTGTCGTCGATGCACATCTTTGGAGTTGGATTTTAATATCAGAGAGAATGTAGCTCATTTGGGGAGGGTGGTCGCATTAGGATTGATCCGTCGTCATCTCGAGATGGAAATTGCATGTCCTGTTCAAGATAGAAAAAGGTCAACTTGAGCTCGCACTAACAGCAATAAGGGTAACAAAGAAACCTTGCTTATAAGCAAAAAGCAAAAAAAAAGGCTCAAGTGAGAAAAGGCACAACTGGAGTGAAATATCAATTGTTTCAAGTGTCGCCTCTTCATGAAACGCTCATTCGCAAGGAAAACTGTCTTGGAGCCTCCATACCGATATTGAAGCGCACATTAAGTGAGGTGAAGCACTCAATGTGTTTTGAGCCTTGCTTCAGGTTTAAATGCGCTTTACGCACGCCTCTGACAACACTGCTTATAAGCCAACCTACAAATACTGGATATTTATGGGGGCTCTCTATTCACAATTTAAGCTTTTAGAGAAGATAGTTACAAACTTCAATATGCTATTAGAACATGCAGAGATCCGGAATTCAAATCTCCAGCCACCCATTGGCAAGTAGAATCATCATGTACTTTGTCAAGGAAAAAAAGTTGGGATCGCACATTTAGTGCGCATTGCAGACTAAGTAAATAAGGCGGCTGCTCGTTCATGACATAGCTATTTTTAGGTTCAAAAGAATTTAGTAAGAATCTCTACACCTCAAATAATTTCAAATCATCACTAAAAGCTTATGTATGTGCACCTAGAAAACTTAGTGGGAGGGGGGCAGAAGGGGGGTGAGACAGTGAAAATTGTGATTATGAAATCTGCAGTACCGATTGTAATAGCTGACTAGGATTTTGATCCTGTGCTGCTGAATATGCCTGGGGCTGGGACATCCGGTAATATGGTTCCTTCAGATCAAGTTTAACAGATGATGTTTGGAGCATATCTCCAACGAGAGCTATACAAATTAATGACATGTTAGATTCATGAAGAAATATCAGCAATCTTGACTTGAGAGGCACGATGGACATGTCGCAAATAACCATAATAAAGAACTACCTGACAATGTTAGGTAAATGGTATAACTTTGTGCCTTGTGGGCAACTAGGTGAAGCCGACCAGTTATCTCCTGTCCTGGCATCACATAAAGTGGTTGTGGTAAGACACACCGAAGCTGATACCAGTGAGTTGTTGGTGCACCCGGAGCAGTGGTCAGCCACCTTTGCACAGTGCTGCAGAAAGGGGGAAACAATTTAGCAACAAAAGCAAAAAGACCAAGTACCAGAACCAAGGGGATGAAGATAGCAAAAGTTCACCTTCCATTAAAAAGTACATCAAACCAGCAAGCCAGCCCATGAATTCTAGTGCTAACAGTAGAGAGAAATCTCAACGGGACGTCAATTTCATATAGATCTTCTTCCTGTAATATAGATGCAGGAAATATCATTTCATAGAAACGTTATGTTACAACTGCTTTTGTATAGAGTTTAATGCCCACAATTTGTGTTAGACGTTCAACACATCTGATAACCCACAATCAAGAGTAATTTCACTTCAGCTAAATCTTCCCTTAATTAACACCAACAAAAATTTTGTTCATTTCCTTTACATTTTAACCAAGTGATCCCTGAGTCAGTGAAGTGTGATTTTTGTCAAACATCACCACCCTTTACTAGATAGTGTTTTTCCTGTATTAGAAGGAAGGGGAGAAAAGGAATAGAAGGCCTGCTAAGAATAAGGAACGCAACAACTTCATTTTCACATCATACAGAACAAAATGTTGATTGATACCTTCACTGAACTGAAGTTTATCACATGGGACACTGCAGGAGCTACCAATAATCTAGAATCAAAAGCATCAACAACTGGCTGCAAAAGGACAAAAGTATCCAAAGAGAATGGAAAAAGAGTACGAGTCAGAAGCATGCATACCTCAACCAAAATTTTAATCTAATATTTTCAAGTTTTGACTAAAAATCACAAAAAATACACAAAATCTTTGGCTAACAAGTATGTCTATTACAATTCTTTTTCCTGAATAAAGTACATCTATTGCATCTTAGAGGCCAAATTATTACATTATATGTCACCAGTTTATTGCATGTGAATAACCAATTAATTCGTTCACCATTTCAGGATCGTGAATAGAACAAAATAGGTAGACCTCCTACCATATCTTGACATTGAACCAAGATAATACCCCTCACTAACGTTTTTTTCTTACGTCTTATATGGCATATTTATTTGTTAAAAACATCTTAAACATTAAGTTAGATTTGGCAGGACTATTCTCTTACCAGGGTAGTAACCTAGCATAAATAATCAGAAAAGTCCACTCTTGAATAGTTTAAACTTCTTCATGATACATTTTATGGATATTTTCCTTTCAACCCTCAAAACATCTACAGCTTCTCTCCTTCCAAACTGACCAGCAAGACACATGTAGAGTGGGTATTCTAGTAAGACAGAAGTCAAACAAAAGCAACACTACTGAGACACAGCCTTATATTCTGAAGATCCCATAGTACAATTGGATATTTTAGCATAGACTGCATATTTAAAAGTACAATTAACTAATAAATAAGAGAACTCCACGCAGCAGGAAAATGGAACATTCAAGAAAGCTCTAAAAGTGCTGTTCAAGTCAAAGTGAAGTATTCAGGGTTAAGACAAGTATGGTCACTAAAGCCAGTACAAGCAAGAGTTCTTAATATAGAGGATATTAACCTGAGAAAAGTATCCTTGGTAAGCAGATCCGTGCAATGGTGTCAAATCAACCCCAAAGTAGTTTTGCTGCTGCCAAAAGGTAGCCTGGACCGCAAGGAATAAAAATAGTATCAAGACATTGACTCGCAATTGAAAAAAAATAATGTAAACAATGGTCAGTAAATCATATCATCGAAAAGGAAGACATAAAGTGTATAAAAGCAAAAGAAAGCCAAAGTCTAAACTATCAGACATTTGTAGAAGTTAGTGGTAAATGCTAATGGTAAATAGACAGGGGCGTAGCCATGTGCATGTGAGGGTGTCCAACCTTCGTCGAAAAAAAATACCGTATATACAAGTAAAATGATATACGAAGTGATTAAATAAAATATTTTGGACACCCTTAACATAATAGGTTGTTGTAGCTTAGTGGTTTTAGACCCCATAGATGGGTTCCAGACGCCTTGAATGAGCCAGTGGTTGCTTGTTCAAATCTCACTAGCAACATTTTTTTCCCCTTTTTAAAAAAGAGCTTTTGTTGTGCAATTTCTGGACACCCTTCGTAAAATTCCTAGCTACGCCACTGTAAATAGATACTGATTTTGGACAATGAGATCTTTGTCAATAAGCTTCGCCTGAATAATTGATTCTTGTTAAAAAGAAAACATGAAGATCTGATAGACATCCATGGTGACTGTGAAGCTTGAATACCAAAAGTTCTATTCGTCACACTGATTTTAGATGGCATTCAATTTGTTTCTCTTGTTCTCCTTTTATCTACCCAGCCACGGAAGTCCATAACATATTCTGTTAGCAATTGAGGTCTTATTCATTTAAGAGCAAAAGATGAACAAAATATCAGTGCTTTTCATGGGCAAAATGCAAAAAGAACTGTTACAGGAGTTCTACAATGCATTGAAGAAAATTTTCAGATTCTTCACTGGAAACACCACAAATACAAACATATACTATCCACCACAACAACTACTACTATGCCTCAACAAACATTTTAAACCATTTGAAACCCTTAATATGGCAGAAACATAGTACCCATCAACCTTCATTCCCTAAAGAGAAGGAACCATGGTTTTCTTTCTCTCGGTTGGAAGGGGTGCCAGAGAAGAAATGAGAAATTTTTAGAACAGAACAAACTTCAAGATCAAGAAGAAAAGGTGATATGATCCACTATGTACCTTATTTGCTATTTCCATATACAAATATTCGTCACTAAATGGTGCCATGTGTATTCTACAAGAGTAAAAGGAAACGTAAGCAAAAAATGATAAGAATGTCATATCCAAGACAAAACAGATGAAGGAAAATAATAGAAAGGTTGTATGCTAGTTTATGTAATGCATACTCAAGACACTTGATGAAATTCATGCAGAAATATGTAAATGCAACCAATAAAGAAGGGTAGGAAATATAAGTTAGATTCAGCCCAAATACTTTTGAGTAATCAGGCAAACATGTGCAAGAGGGGGAGAAATCAAAGAAAAAAGGGGAATTAGTTAAACTTACATTCACCAACCTCCTAAGCTAATCCATCTAAGGAACAAGCAACACTACTTTGTCAAGATGAAGCACAAAACCATTACCAATGTAACTCACAATTATATTTAACAATAGTATTAATTTCATGTTTTATTCTAAAATAAACAGCACACCCAATATGACAGAAATAAGATAATAAGATAAAAAAAATTAACGAAGAATATCAGCTTCATATTTTTGGCATGACAGAGACATTTGAAGGGATAAAAACAAGGAAATGGCTGAAAAACAAAACTTTATAAGAAAATTGCAGACATCGTCATCGATTAGACACGGCAAGACTCCTCAATGTGCTTGAGTTAAAAAATAAAATTACCTTCCAACGCCAGGAAACATTTTTCCATTTTGAACAAGAAATCGGTCTCTTGCAATCACATAAGACTCCAACATTCTTTCATTAACTAACAGTGTACCTGTAAGGTATAGGCACTGTATTACTCACTCAGCAGGTTTAAGCATGTCTTCTTTGAATATTCTATTCATGGAATTCTGGTTATTCTCGATTAACACATTCTACCCTATTTTGGAAGATTGCACACTTATTTTCTGCTTGAAACTGAAAAGAGAGCTTAACAAAAAGTTGTTACTGTTTTCTTGATTTTCATATATTTTCTATCTTTGTAGTATAGGTTCTTGAAACATACTCTAACAGCAAGCTTATCTTATAAGCTTCCCAAATAATTAACAGTGATATAACCTAAAGTTCTAACAAACTTGCAGTATGACCAAAGTATACAGAATGCTCCATCTCAGAAGTTAACATGATCTATCAAATGAAATAAAAATAAGACTAACTAGACAAGCTTACCCATTGGCTCAGAGATCAAAATATCAGCTTTCTCAGGTAACTCTACATCTTCGACCTTTCCTTTGATTACCTAAACATCCATACATGAAACATTAACAAAAAAAACATAAGAAGCACTGCCAAGATATTATATGAATATGTTGGATAGCATTGAAAAAGAGACCGAAAAAGGCCAAAGAACAATCAATCAATCAACGACACCTCAATCCTGTACTAAGTGGGGTCAGCTTAAACAAGTAAAAGAACACTTACTGTAATTCTGTCATTCAGTGATGGATTTCCAGCAATAAGTTGTCTTGCATAGTCGGCCATTTCAGAAGCCTCTATGGCATAAACATGCTTTGCACCAGCCTATGAGGGTTTTTTTGGATGTGAAGAGAGGTAGGAAAAGAAAAGATACATAGTAAATATTAGAATAACTGGCTGTGCCAAGGTTGATATCATTCATCAAAAATGCATTGATAAAAACAGATCACCTGAGCTGCAAATAATGACAAAATGCCACTACCAGCACCAACATCAACCACTACGCGACCAAGAAAATCAGCACGGTTCTCAATTACAGCGGAATAATAGGTTCCTGCAAGTTTTCATAATTGTCAAGTCAAACTCTCCATAATGGGATTCAGCCATTTGATCCTTCAGAAATGCATAAAGGAGGAGTTCGATAACATTCTAGGAATAATAAAAGAGAGCACATCATCTCATGACACACTATGAACCTCTATTAGGAAATTCTCAAGTCATGATATCGAAGTTCAGAATACCTGTCCTTACAAAATCCTGCAACATATTTTGCTGATGCAATAGCTGTCCATAGTAGTGAAAGTACATTTTGGCAGAAGATGCCTCAATTTTTTCATCAAATTTGCTTTTCGAAGTTGATACTGCTCCATTGTTCAAAGAACATTCTGACAGAAAGACAAAAACAAGTTACATTTATACAAGTCAGCATTATTTATTCTTATACAAAAAAAAAATTATTAGTTACATCCCAGATTTCTATTCACAGGTGTAACTACCATAAGCTTCACTGAGTAGACCAGTTAGACAACATACCCTTAATGCAATTGATCTTTTGTAATAGATTCATCAAAAACGGGGAAGTTATGCATAGTGAAACATTTCTAAGTTTTTGACAGGAACCACATCACTTTCTTGTTTCTTTCTTATTTGCAGTAAGAGCAATTCCCTTTTTATTTACACGAGCTAAAGAAAGAAAAATCATTAATTATATATACTAAACGAAGACGGAAGAACATATATGGAGAATCTCAGCTACATTTTTTAACCTTCGACTTTGTATACCTAGTTTAAGCTAGATACAGTCAATACCTTTTTTTTTCTTTTTTATTATGATAACATAGTCAAATATCCAAAACCAGACTTTACTTATAACGAAGTCAAATATCTAAAATGAATTGTCCAAATTCTAATTTTTGTGGGGAATAAAAACAAGTGCTTTAGAAAAACAGAAAAAAATGGACCAGTAGTCCAACGCAAACAATAGTAGAAGCTTGATGACAATAAATAACCAAATGTTAATAACACTCCACCAACTATAAAGTTCCTAATACCGCAGGACATATAGCTTAGACAGACATTAGTATTTATCAGTATCGGAAAAAGATTAACAAGCAAAGGATAAGCCATAAACAAAGTCCAGTAAAAGTAAAGATTCTTTCCACAACACTTCAAACATTTACAGTTTGGATCTAAGTAAAAATTATCATGTAGAGAATGCTATCAAATAACTGTTATTTTACCACACAAAATCATGATATTAACATGTCAATAACCACAATATCTAGACAACTGCAAAGAATCAACATGCCATTTGAACAAACAAGAAAGTTATTGGAGAGGAGAATGTGGCTACTCCACAAGGTTGCATGGAAACTTGGTACAAAGCATTCCAGACATACACCAAAACAGACCTTGAACAACCACTTCCTTCTTCCATTGCTCAAATGCACAATGGAAGGCCCTACTTTCCTCCTCGTTTCTAAATTGAATGGAGATTCCCCTTGAATATGATTTCTGGTTCAAAAGACCAAAGTTAATGCATAACATTAATATTACAACATCAAATTCCACAAACATAATAGCGATTTACATAAAATAAGTACCTTTAACTTTTCTTCAAGGACAAGATAAATGATGTCTATAACAATTGACAAATACACATATTTTTGCATGTAAGCAATTGTCTAATCCTAAAGCAGCACGTTATTATTATTATTACATTGAAAACAGATTTGCAGTATCACATGTTTTCAGCATTATGCAAAGTAGTGCTTGATCATCTACGCACAAATATATGTGCATGAAAGTCATGCAGGTAGCATATTCTGATAGATAATCTTTTAATAGTACTGCAATTATGGTAGGTTGTCGTCAGGCCAATAAACCGAAAAGTTGCTCCAGATTAGATTTTATTGTTTCTCGCTAATAAAAAATAAATGAAGTCAAAGCATTCCAAATGATCTGTTGATTCCGCTGTTGGTATAACATTCACTAGAATAATCAGCATAAACAAAAGGTAGCATAAACAAAAGGTGACGCAACCATCTCTAGAAATCCTTTCAGGAGTTAACAGGATACTAAATTTATTTGCAGGTAGAAAACAATTAATAAGTCCAACATTATCACATTGTAATACTACCTTATGAGCTCTAAACGGCTAAACCATACCTCTTTATTGGCTTCAGATACACATACGGATTCAGCCGGGCTTAGCTTGAATAACTGGAAAAAAGAAAGGAGAATCAAGGCTAAGATAATACCCCTCAAATACATAACTTAAATTCCTAACGAGCATCAGTTTAAAATATCATTTTTTTCAGTTTTATTCTTCATTTTCTGCACTTCTTTTACTAAAATCCACTGGTCACTCTATTTGGTTAATAGAAAACGTGAGAGCAAATGCACCAAGCGTAAAATCCCAGAAAAAATTTAAACAAATTCATAAGATTATTCATGCATTTGAAACCTATATTGCTCAGACTCACAATAAATGATATCGCAGCGTGTTGGATCCTTCAAAAATGCACTACTTTTGAAAGATCCAACACGCACCCGTCAACATTTTTGAAGAGTCAGTGCAACATGGTTTGAAACAACATGCAACCTTTAAGTTAGTAAGAAAATGTGAGAACCAAAACACCACCATTACTAAAGCTCACGCTACATACTGAATCCGGGAAAGGACCAAACCACGAGAGTCTGTTGTACACAGCCTACCATGCATTTCTGCAAGAGGCTTTTTCCACAACTTAATCCTTTCCACTCATCCAAACATGGCTTTTTTAGCTCTAAAATTTTGATCTGTGTACTATTTTTATGCATTTTCAACATAAACAGTACATTTCTAACAAAAAAAAATTGTAATCCTTTATACTAGTTTTTAACAATTAAAATTGCATTCTACTCTATTTACAAAATTCATAAAAACTAACCTGAGAAATCTTAACATTGAACACAACGGCATCACTCAACTCTGCACCCTGACCAAATCGGAGCTCCGGCGAACCGGAATCTAAGCTAAACCGAGCAAAAACCGGTTCGGTTTTCGAAAACAACGAAGATGAAGAACTTGTAAGCTCCGATACAGATGAAACCAAAAATTGCTTCTGCTTCTGATTTTCCTCCATTAAAATCAACTCTCAAAACTAAAAATTACCAAAAAATTAACAGAAATTGGGGTTTGTTCGTCTGAATCGAAGTGTTGAAGGAGAGTGACGTTAGGGTTTTGAGTAGAGAGTGAAGGTGTACAAATGGTGCCGCCGCAATTAATTTTTTTATTTTATTTTATTGTTGCTATGTTTTTATATTTGTTTATAGGAATATACTAAGAAATATAGAAATAGAAAAAATATTAATGTTCTTTTCAAGGAGAATCTACTAGTTTACCTTATTAGTTGTACTTCACTGTATTGTTCGAATAGATTGTATTGTTTAAAAAAAAAGTATGAGATAGAGTTACTGTGAAATAATAGAATTATTAAATTATAAGTGAAAATAAAATAATAAGAAAATATTAAGATAATAATTTTGTTACATCAAATGGGTGGTTACACAAAATAAAAAATTTAATTGTTATTAAACGATAGATTTAAACAATCTAATTAATAAAATTTATGTAACAATCAAAACAAACATTATGCTTAAACTAACAATACAATACAATTTGATTTTAGATTTGGGGTTATAAATTACTATAAAAAGTTATAGGTATTAAATATTTATATATAAAAATATTTTACTTAATATCATTCATATTATCTTTTTAGCAAACAACACAAAACCCGTTAATATAAGTAGTAAATACTTGTATCCATAATTTTAATACTAATTAAGAATCTTGAAGGTGTTGTCTATAAATACATTATATTTGCCTCTAGATATATTTTATCTATCGAATATATCTCGCCTGTTTTCTTTCTCGTTTGTTCTCTCTCTCTCTCATCCCTCTATTTCTCTATATTTGTGTTTTTTACACCAATGTATTTGTGTATTCAAATATGCATTGATGTATCTAGTATATTTATGTATATCTATAAATACATTGTATTTGCCTGTAGAATGTATTGTGTCCGTCTCCTTTCTCGCTCACTTCTATTTCTCTCGTCCTCTAGTTCTTTGTAATTGTGTTACATACTTTCATGTATTTGTGTATTCAATATCAAATATACATTGATCCATATTATATATTTATGTATATCAAGTTTTATCTAATGTATCTAACATTAATTTCATATATTCACTATAAGAAATTTGTGTATTTGATATCAAATATGCATTAATGTATCTAGTATATTTGTGTATATCAATTTCATCCAAGGTATATAGTATCAGTTTCACGTATCCATTATAAGAAATGCATTGATACTAAGGGTGTCAAAAATGAGCTCAACTATAGGTAACCCGTCCAGAATTTTAAGGGTTGGATTCAAGATAATTTGAATTGGGTTCAATCTCAACTTATTCAAGCTTTAACCCATTTTAAAAGAAGGGAAACTTTCGCATATATCCACTCAAAAATAACTTAATTACGCTCCATAACTATAGTTTTCTAATTACGATTCGTAGCTACATGTTATAGGGAGGAGAATGGCGAGTGAGATTAGGAGAGGGAGGAGAGATGCAAGCAAGAAAGGGCAGAGAGTGGGAGAGAGGTGAATTGTATATGTATATCAGTTAGATAATTGTATATATGCAACTAGTATACATATGTATTTGTATATCTGGCGTGCGAGATCGTGAGAGGGAGGAGAGAGGCAAGTGAGATTGGGAGAGGGATGAGAGAGGCGAGCGAGAGAGGACAACAATTTGAATAATTCGCGGGTACGTTTGTATAATTCACGGGTATGTTTGTATAATTCGTGTGTGTTTATATAAAGTCTGAAATTATACAAATATGATAAAACTCGAAATAACGAATTGATACAAACATAAACATATGAACTTTAAACAGTTATACAAATTATATTACACAAATTACATTATATAATTATATTATACAAAATCCGAAAACTACACGTTTATACAAACTTTAAAAAGTTATACACAAAAAGATTGAATGTATATGGTGATAAAACTTAAAACCCAAAGAAAATCATCGTCATATATAAATACCAATCATCATATACAAATACAAATCAAACGAAGAATTGTTAGTTGTGAATTATACAAATGTGGCGAATTATACAAACGTGGCTAATTATACAAATTTGAAGTCAGCCCGCGTAATTAATGGTTAATGTTAGTCGCGAGTGGTAATTATAGCAAACTATAACTATGATGACTAAGTAAGTAGTATAAGTTTGCTTAATCGCATAATTTTTCCTTAAAAGAATCCTTAATTGAGCCCATTTTAATCTTCAGTTTCAACCCATTTTAACTCTTTTAGGATTTATCTATCCATTTGTAAATTTTTTTTTTGAATTGAAATTCAAATTGTGGTTATAAAACTTAAATAACAATATATTAAAATTATTGAAATTAAGCGGATTAAGACCCAACCCACTTTTAAGCCCAAAGTAAACTTGGGCGAGTTAAAACCCAATCCAATTTCTATTTCAACCCATTTTAATATCTCCAATTTTAACTCAACCCTCTCATTTGACACCCCTAATTATACATCCATTATATAATTACATATCATAAAATATATAGGTAGAAATTATTTTATGCTTGAAAAGTTTGTTCAAAGAAGTGAAACAAAATTTTACTCTTATTTATTGCAAGTATAAATATAAATGAGATTTTCTCCAATACTAGTAGCCGGGTCGGGTCAACAGTAACCCGCTTGATCATTTCAAAATTCAAATTATCAATCCTTTTTAGATTTCGACCTCCCAATTCTCACCATTTTTAGGACTCCCAATTTTCCTCTCTGCTAAAAAGCGAATCACAGCAAATCGCTCTCTCTATCACCAGAATTCTGAACAAAAATGGTAAATTCATTTCTCTATCAATTCTAATTTTCAGTTTTTCTATGTGCACAGTCCACATTAACTGAATAAATCCAAAAAAAAATGAAAAAAATACGTATTTTTTTGGTATTTTTCGTTCAGATTTAGGGTTTATATGGACTCCGATTTTAATTTGCGTTGTGATCTATTCTCTGCTTCTTGTTTGTTGTCGAAAAGGCGAGAAATTTATTGCATATAATAGGACTGAATAATAAATATATATTCCTGGTGTTGCTGCATTTCTTTCGGTGTGATTTGTTTTAATCATGTAGAAATATTAGTAAATTATGAAAATTAACAAATTTTTTTGAGCTGAGGGTGTATCGAAACAACCTCTTTGTGCGTAGAGAACCTACCGAGATGCCACATGTGGGATTACACTGGGTTTGTTGTTATGAAAATTAACAGTTTTCAAGCTGTAAAATTCCATTTTGTTCATTAGAAGTTGAAGTGAATTTTGGTTATTGAGTTGAGTGAGCACATTAAATTAACATGAAAAGCTAAAATTAGAGCTCCCAAAGTGGGAGATGGCTACAGGAATTATCTATATCCATATTGTTCTACTTGCAGTCATTGCAATTCTCTTTTAAGACAAATTAGAGCTTCGAGATGGTCTATGTTTTGCTTCATTTAGCTAAAGGTGGACTGGAATTAAAGCAAGTTTGTGGTTATTGAGTTGAGTAAGCATGCTAAAATAAAAAGAAAAATAGACAATTAGAGCTCCCAATGACGACTAAGCTTAATCACAACTAGCTGGTATTGCCTACTTATTGTATCTACTCACTCTCTTCGTCATTGGATAATATGGTTGTGAATGTAGTAGGTTTATAATGTGCTGCTGACGTTGCTTTATTTATACAAATGAAAGATTATACCACTCCTGCAATGTCTGAATTAAGAGTATATATTTATGTTTGATTTGTAAGAAGGTGTACCGGGGTGCATTCTGCATCATCTAGTTCCTTATGAAGTCGGAAGTATGGTACTTGCGTTCATTTTTGGAACATGCATATGTTGCTGCTTTGTTGTCACATCTTTTTTTTCCGAGGCTACTTTGTACTTCCCTGTCAGGTATCTATGTTTAGCACTTATTTGCTTGATGGTACGATTTCAATTAAAATCCCATGCTTTGAATACTTGGAAAAGGATTACCATAGCAAACTCCTTGAGCCACTTTGTTTTGACTTCCATTCAATTGCCTTGAAGAGTTAAACTTAGTGACAATGCAAGTCAAGATAAATATGTTCAATGCTGATTAAGGGCATTGAAAATCTTAATGAAAGTAGTCCATGTGGAGATACAGGTCCGGTCATTTGATTAATTTATCCAGACCCTTCTCCTTTAGCTTTCGATCTGTAGTTTGTTTTATTCAGATGTGTGTTCATCTGTTGCTGAGCTGCTTTAGTGTCACTCTTCTAAACCTAACTATCACAATTTTCTGGCAGGATGGGCATGACGGTGATAATACAAAACAAAGCACTGCTGATATGACTGTGTTTGTAAGTTCTGGCAAAGACAACTCTAATTTCTTTAATTGATGTTAAGCAGACTAATCTCACACTCTTGCACTCTTTAACAATCTTTAAAGTTTCTAGTCATCTCAATCTGTGACCACTGAATTATTGTAGCCCAATTACTTGGAAAGTTGGAATCAATACTTCTTTTTTTTCCCAATAGAATATTACTCGATTGTGTGATCTTTTCATAAACAGATATAATTATGACATGCAACATGGCCCTGTGAAGAACTAGCTCTATTCATAAATATGGCTTTACCATGATGCTAATACCACGACATATGGTTCAATTTTCATGCACTTGACATATCATACATTTGGTGTCGCTATCCCTTTTTTGGTCTCTAATTCTTACTGTTCTTTCCTTCTCTTCCAGGTCCAGAATCTTCTACAGCAAATGGTGAGTCTAATCACTTTGCAACCCCTTGGATTCTTCACATGTATCAATTATAATTATCTAACTGATATTTTTCTCTTTGCAGCAAACCAGATTCCAGACAATGTCCGAATCAATCATCTCAAAAAATATCCTTTTTTAATTCGATGTTCCCTATCTGATCTGTAGTTGCTAATATTAGTGTCATCTAAAATGCATTTAGTTATATGTAGCATTTCGTACAACTCTGAATCCACGAATGTGTCAACCACCATCTTGGCTCTGAGGCTCTTGAGTGGTTAATTGTTTCCAGCTTTGCTGTCTTTCAACTATTTAGGTTTGTATACTTTCTGCTGATCCTTCAACATGAATCTAACCTTCTTTTCAGGGTCGGTTTATCAGTGGGTAGGTTTGCTGTTTTCTTATCTCTCTTGTTGTCAGTCCGCTCTCACGCTGGTGAGAGTTCTCATAGTGGAGGGGTTTCATATCAAACTGTTCCGACTATATCTTTATATTGTACATGGCAATCTACTCTCTTTTATGACATCAAAGCTTGAACAAAATATGTTTGGTCCTTGACAAAGCTGCACTTGACGAGATGGGAAACCGGATTGATGAACTTGAACAGAGCATCAACGATTTGAGAGGTGAAATGGGTCAAGATGGTGCCCCATCGCCTTCAGCATCTTTGAAACCAAAAGAGGAAGCGAAGCCAGCAGATGATTCTAGTGCATAAGCAAGCGATGATACTCCAAGTTGGCTTTGGAGTCAATTGGCCACATTTGTTACAATTGTTTTGATTTGAAAGTCTTGTCCCATTTTGTCCATTATGACATTTGGTTGTAATATGATACATAAACTGTGTACATGGATTCTTGGGTTGAAATATTTTGACCTATGCTTTTGGTCATTGTTTAGGTTATTAAAAATATGCTCTTACAAGTGGATTTGTTTGAAATAATACTATAATCTATACATTTCTCTGACGTGAAACTATTGAATTCTGTTGAACCATCGACTCGTAATTGGAGCTGCTACAGGTTCAAAATGGCACTATATTTGTGGGTGGATACTGAGTCAAGGACGCAGGCACAAGTACTGATTGAAGGACATGCCTTGAGTACTAGACTCCAGGGTGGATAATGTACATTATCATACTTTATAAGATTCCATCTACTTTTAATATAAGTGATTGACTACTTTAATTGAACTATTTAACATAACAAAACCTATGCTAGGAACTTATAGTGTATAGCCTTTGACAAAATTGTCTCACAAATGATGTTTGAGCTAAAGTAAGCAGGAAAAATGGTACTCCTTCTGTCCTAATGTAAGACACTTTTCCCTTTCGGTTATCGTCATTATCTGATCCATTATTTTCTACCCGACTCTATTACGATTGTGTTTCTTTTTCTTACCCATTGTAGTTATATTATGCTTTATTTGAGCTGAGGGTTTATCGAAATCAAACTCTCCACTATCACTTGGTAAGGAAAGTTGTGTACTCACAACACACCACCCTCCTCATACCCCACTTGTGGAATTACACTAGGTATGTTGTTGTTAAAAAAAGAAATGCTCAATTACCCACGATGGAATGATTTACAACCTCAATAATATCTAATATCTATGACTTAAACTCAGTGCTTAATCAAATACCATCACATAAATATGTTATGTATGGGTGGATATACATATGAATTCGGCTGAACTCGATAACTTTGGCTTACACACAGTAGCTCAAATAGCTAGTAGGTTTAGTGGTATCTCTATTTCATAAGGTTCACATCTTAAATCCGTCTATGAGTGAACATGATTGA
The DNA here is from genome assembly GCA_029582245.1 of Solanum etuberosum. Taxonomy (NCBI): domain Eukaryota; kingdom Viridiplantae; phylum Streptophyta; class Magnoliopsida; order Solanales; family Solanaceae; genus Solanum; species Solanum etuberosum. The sequence continues at coordinate 112,370 of JAJONR010002699.1, forward strand.
TTTTAGATTTTAAACGTAGCTCATCTTTATGCTTTAATTATTTTCTCATTTTGGTATGATACTATAATTAGATGATTGATTTTATAGCAAGGGAAGTGTGTGGTAGGATATTTACTATTTAATTTCCAATTAGAGCTAATTTTGTTTGTTAATATATACCAAACGTGTTATGTGTTTGTCTTATCTATTTTTGAATTATTGAAGGATGATTCATTTTTCCATATACTGAAGTTCATCTCTTTAATTAAATAAAGCTATATAAAGTATCTTTTGCTACATGCTTATGCATGGAATTTAGACGAATTTGCATGAAAAGAAATATATTTAGCATACAATTAGGTGTCAAAATCAATAATTTGTACTTTTATAGTCTGAGCAGGAGATGAATTCAAAATTTAAATTTAATGGATTCAATCTTTCTTACTCAATATTAAATTCATTGTACCGCTAAAATTATGAATTCGAATCTAAAATTTATTGTAATTTTAGTACATATTTACGTATACTAAAAATCCCTTTTTAACTTCGGAGAGTTTAGATTCGTCCCTCTATGCTTCTTCGATATTAAATAAGTACGAAACTGTTTTCTCCATAGGGTTCAAAGTCATGACGTATATCTAAACCACACTGTGTATATGTAAATTTATTTACTTAGAAATGACCATTTGTGTAGACTTGATCACTTCTATATATGATAATATTGGACAAAAAAGTGTGATTATTTTTTGAATTATATTCAAATAGGATGTTTTACTATTTTTATTAATTAAAGTCATTTATGCTTTTAAGCTCTGTATTATCCATTAAATTAAAAAAAGGGGGAATTTAATGTGAAAGTTGTTATATATATGATGCCACACATTTTGTAAAGTACATGCATTAATAGTAATTAGGATGTTACTAAATTAGATTATTCGAATAACAAGATTTTTCTCTTTTAAGGCATCCAATTAAATGATTTACTGCATACTACTCGCACGAAAAGTGGAGAATCTTCTAAGCCGATATTGACATAGAAGTAGAGGCGAATCCAAGATTTAAAAACGAGTATAGTTGTATTATATTCAATACCTACGATGCCGGTGAGAGATGACGGAGCGTGAGTTCAATTAAACTTACAGAATCAGCAGCGAAGCTAGGAATTTTATTCAAGATTTAACGTATATGTATAAGAAATAGGATACTATTTGACATTTATACACAAAATATTTTTTCAATAAAGGGTGTTCAACTGATCATATTTTCTCGATTGTAGTTCACCACTGCGCAGAAGATTACGCCGAAAGACGTAGTCGATAGATAACATGTGAATATTCCTGTACTACCCCTCGTTGGTTCCCAGGGACGGAGGAGGCTAGGTTAGCCGAATAAATCGCCCTAAATCCACTTCTTTATTGAAGTATAGAAGGGTTATGTCCTCTAGAGGTATTGGTAATCTTTTATTAATTTTTGACTATTTATTCGTAGAAAAGTAATATTTTGACTTATATACCTAGTATGATTTTCTGACAAAAATCGTCTAGCTAGCTACCTTTTTTTGGTTATAGCTAACTCCTGCACAGAACTCGTTTTATATCTGCCTCTTCGTTGAAGTCTTCAAAGATACTAGTAATCTTGACTTAATAAATTACTAAGGTGATTTAAGAAAAAATAACATTTAACTTTATATACATCGTATAATAATCCAGAGAAGTTGTTGATGATAGCTTGCCCCTCGCACAAAATGCCCTCTAGATGTTATTTTAATCTTGATTAATTCTTGACCATTAATTAGGGTGATAATGCATGGACTTTTAAGAGGCTCCACACACATAAAAGCATAAATGCACATAATTTTGTGTTTCCAGCTCAAAGCATGATTAAGTAACAATAAAGAATATGGATTAAGACAAATGTATGAAAGCAAGTCTATTCTACTTTCCATTGTGAAGAATTTTGATATTACTTTAAAAAGCATTGATGATATAGTTATTAAGAAAGTGGGATGTTTCTATTTAAAGCTTTTAAAATTGGACAAGAATTTCTATACTTTCATTTACCTAATGATTAATGACTTTCAATAGTGAAATTCTGAGTTAATATCTCAGATATTTCACTCAACCATGCATTCTTTTCATAGAAAGTCGCTCAACTTTCAATTTTAACTAAAAAATCACTTAACTATGCACTTTTCTCTCAGAAAGTCACTCAATTTTGAATTTTATCTCAAAAGTCACTCAACTATCACTATTCCCTCAGAAAGTCACTCAACCTATTAAATTGATATTTTAATTAAGAATTGCTGATATAAATTTTTAATTTAAAAACCAAAGTTTAAAATAAAATAAAATATCCATTTAAACCATTTAATAACCCGCTCCACTTTACCCGACTCGCTAAAAATATAATATTTACCCATTTTATGACTCTCTCTCCCCTTCCTCTGCGTTTTTTTTTTCTAGTATTCCATTGATGTTTCTTCTTCCTCTTTTAGTTAGGTTTTAATTTAGGCATCTCAATTTCAAGATCTATATTATGTAGGAAACTAAAGGAGTCTGATGCATGAGTTGTTTTTTCGTATTATTTCTCAAATTCAATTTGACTTTGAAACTCTATTGGTAAATTCCCATTGGGTCAATAGCTCAATGCTTGTAAAATTGGCATAAACATCAAGCTATTTTGTGGCCTTGGAATTGAATAAATATCTATGAGGTACTAAAACAAATCTTACCGCCTAAATTCAAGAACTATGAAGTCATGATTTAGAAATTTTGAAAATTAAAAACTAGCTAAAAGGGGAAGAAGAGGCAGCAGCAATGGAAAACGAAAAAAATTGCAGAGGAGCAGAGGAGAAAGAGTCATAAAGAGAGGGAATAATTTAGGAGTAAGGGCAAAATAAAATGGGCTATATTATATTTTTTAATGGGTCGGGTTAAGTGGGTGGATCATTAAATGGTTTAAATGGTATTTTTTATTTTTTCAAATTTTGGTTTGTTATATAAACAATTTATATCAACAAATTTTAACTAAGATAACAATTAAATAGATTGAGTGACTTTCTAAGAGAAGAGTGGATAGTTGAGTGATTTTTGAGTTAAAATTCAAAGTTAAGTGACTTTCTGAGAAAAAAAATGCATAGTTGAGTGACTTTTGAGTTAAAATTGAAAGTTGAGTGACTTTCTGAGAGAAAAATGCATAGTTGAGTGACCATCTGAGATATTAACTCGTGAAATTCTTAAATATAGTATAGCCAAGGCATGGAATAAGATTTGACCTAATAACAAAGGGTTTATTTCTTATAGATTTAATTAACTAAACTTGCATTGTTCTAACTCACACTCTCATTTTCCCTAGGAGCACCAATTATCTATATTGCTCGGATTATTCAAAAATGTTATCACATATGTGTTTAATGTGCTTCGGTTATCATACTAGTTCATTGTAAGTTATTATTCTTTCTTTTGTATGTTATGTACTGCTTTCCACTGTGTTATATTTCTTTTATTATCTTTTTCAAACTGCTTTGAGATGATTTACTTGAGTTGAGAGTCTATCAGAAACAAACTCTCTATCTTTATGAGATAAGGGTAAGGTAATGCATACACTCTACCATCTTCGGACCCCGTTTGTGGAATTACACTTGGCATGTTTTTGTTTTTGTTGAGCAACATAGCTAATGAGTCAAGTGCTCTTGACTTTTTTTTTTCCTTTCTTTCAATAAAGTGGTGTTTGAGCCAACTTACATGTGCCTCAATTATTGAATTAACTATCAACCATCTCCCACCAGCGTAGGTGTTGGATAACTCTATCATTCAAGTCACCCAAGATTTTCACCTACTTCGTTGACATTAGGTCACACGCTTGGGTGCCAAGTGTGCCTTGACTATTGAGTTAGATTTTATGAACTAAGCTCAAACAAGTTTTGAGAGCAACTTACTTACCAAGCTCTAAAAGGATCAATAGATCACACTTTCACGATTCGTATTCATACTGAAAATCAGAATCAAACGAGCTTTTACTATAACATTTCACACGAGATTTTTGTTATCGTGGCTCATTTTGGTTAATTTACGCGTATCGTCCTCCCTATCGATTCCTATCAACAGAATTATACTATGTCTGACAAAGGGTGTCTGCCTTCTGACTTAAAAAAATTCCTAAGTAGTTGATGCTATTTATCCATTCAGGATATGTTTGATGTATTTACAGTATAGTTTTTATGTTCAATGTTATTATCTGAAGATTCTTTGCTACAAGTTATTTAAAAATAGAATTAGATGCATATTGCATTAGATGCCATATAGTGCTATGGCAAAAGAGAATCATCTTTAGTTGAACCCCACAAGCAAGATGCCATAGACTATTTGAAGTAGTAAACAAGAGAAAGATTTAAAAAATATGGCACTTGTGGAGTGTTGACTCACATGTTAAATTATTTTCTAGACACCTCAACTCGTCTCTATTGTGTCAGTTGAACACTTCAACTTACAAAATGATCATCCACACACCTCCCTAAAATTTATGTGTTACGTTAGCGTCAGGTGTTCACTAGACACAATGGGGATGAGTTGGAGTGTTTAGTTGTCAGTTGAAACCAAGTTGAGATGTCTAGATGTGCACTCTCGAAGTTGGAGTGCTTACTTGTCAGTTGTGGCTAAGTTTGAGTGTTTGTTTATGTATTATGCCTTCAAACAAAATTAAGACCAAGAAAAATAAAAGATTTCCAAAAATAACATTCTCCATAAGATGAGCCTGTCAAACATACTGTATGTTGATCTATGTTGCTCGGACTGTCCAAAAATATTGTCGTACTTTTGGAGGATATGACATGCAACCTGATAGCATTTTTGAAGAGTCAGAGCAACATAGATGTTGATGAACATGTTCGTGCGCTTAGACGATTCTAATATAGTTAACATCTACTCTACTGTAAAGTATCAATGAAAAGTAAGGGAAAAAGGGGAATACTGAAATCTCTCAAGTAAAAAGAAAGAGTATACTTATGTTAAACAAATGTCAAAATCTGTTAAGAGTTGCTAAATTGATGTGATTGCCAGAATTCTATCTGTCTTCTCTTCACACTCCTTTTTAGTCCTAAAAACAGACTTTAAATATCTGTCCTTTGCCTCATTTTCATCTTAAAAACACAGAGTAGTAAATTCACTTATAAGATGAAGAGCTATGTGGAATGGTATCCTATCATTATTATGTTGGCGATAGATTTTGCTTTATCGATTAGTAATATACTTCTCAAGAAGATTATCATGGATGGTATGAACCATTTCGTGTTCATCACTTATCGACAGTCCATTTCAACCGTGTTTTTAGCCCCAATCGCCTTCTTTCTTGAAAGGTATCAAGAATGTTGCTTCCTAATTTTCACTTATTTGATGTATCATGTTACTTGTTATAGAACTTCTTCACTATTTCTTGATGAAAATCTTAATTTCAGGAATAAAAGGCCTAAACTCACCCCTCAAATCTTGTGCTATCTTTTCTTGAGTGCAATTGTTGGGTAAGTGGAACAAGATTGATATATATCATCCGTCATCTTGTGTCGGATGGTTATCTCAGAAAGTCACTCTTCTTCTTGATTTCCGTTTTTTTCAACAAAGAAAGTGACTTTTTGAGATAATAACGATCATCTGAGAAATCAACTCTTGTGTCGGATCCTCTACAAATGTACTGCTTTTGGAGCATATATCCACATTTTTGAAGAGTTCGAGCAACATAGATGCTATAAGTCCTCTGTCTATTTTTTGCTAAAATTTTAGCACCATAGCTTACACCTTTTTTTCTTTCAGGGCATCTCTTACACAATACTTATTCCTTCTTGGCATACAATACACTTCTGCAACATTTGCATGTGCATTTCTCAACATGGTACCAGTGGTAACATTCCTTATGGCATTACTTTTCGGGTATGTCTGAGTCTCAACGAGTACTAATATAGCTTAAAAAGTTACAAGTTTGCGCGTTTCTTTAATCTACGATTATGATTATGATGCAGGTTAGAGACAACTAACATGAAAGATAGAAGTGGAAGAGCCAAAGTTATTGGTACATTAATATGCCTTGGAGGTGCCTTTTTACTGACTTTTTACAAAGGCAAACCTTTAATCCATTTTTCACACTTACAAGATTTATCTCAAACTTTGGAGGAACCTATCAGCTCCTCTAAAAGAAATGTACAATGGATCTTTGGCTCGATGATCTTATTCGCTGGAACTATTTTGTGGTCCTCGTGGTTCCTTATTCAAGCGAAAATTGGGAAGAAATATCCATGTCAGTACTCGAGCACGGTTATTATGACCTTTTTCAGTGCCATACAATCAGCTATCTTAACTTTTTCCACTGATAGAACACTTTCCATTTGGATTCCAAAGGAGAAGATCATCGACATGTTGAGTGTCGTTTATACTGTAAGTACACTTATTTCGAGCAATTTGTTTCGTGAGACTGATGCATATTACAAAGACCTTCACTATATGTGAAAACAACAACTGCTACGCCTCAATCTCAAACAAGTTGGAGTTGGCAACTATTTGTTCTTGAAAACTTGAATTCTTTTTTAAATGTTGGTTTCAAGTGTTCATTGGACATGCTAAAATGTGTCCAAGTTATCCATTAACGTCCACAAACATCAAAGAATATGGTACAGAATGAGGATTTGCACCAGTTGAAAATATGTAGTCCTTTTTCTGAAGTGAAATTACAAGATAAATAACAAGTCACTTCAAAGTTACTATATGATGAATGATAGATTGATAGTCGTACGTCCTTCCATGACTTGTAACTGATTATGATGTCTACTCCATTACTCATGATCGATAAGTCCAAGTTTCTGAGTTAACAACAGAAATGAATTCTTCATGTGTGACAGGGCTTAATAGGCTCAGGACTATGCTTTGTTGGAATGTCGTGGTGTGTTAAGAAGAGGGGACCGGTCTTTACTGCAGCATTCAGTCCTCTTATACAAGTTATGGCAGCCGTGTTAGACGTTCCAATTCTACACGAACAACTCCATCTCGGAAGGTGATTCAACATTTCATAACTTTCCTTTAAGACTATGTTTCAAACTTATTACTAGTCATAAATATCATACAACTAACACATTCTTTCGCGAAATGATGAACATGATACAGTGTGATGGGATCAGTTATTGTAATCGTCGGACTATACTTTTTACTATGGGGGAAGACTATAGAAATGCAGAAAGTTTCTCAAGAAACTGAAGAGAAAAAGGAAAAAGAGATAAATTTCCAAGTTCATGAAGCTAATGATGAACAAGAAATACCTTGATATCAGTATTTCAATCTTTTCTTTGAACTAAGTTCTTTTTTTTTTCGAAAAAAAAAATGTAACTTTTGTTCTGTAAGAAAAAAGTTTGAGAACGAACTTCATAGAACATCTTTTAAACTGTCAATTGCAATGTTCAAGAATCAAAATCTATACCTTAATTGGATGTACATAAAAGATTCTTGCACATAAAAAAGATTTATATAGTAGCAAGTTGTAATTATCATTTTGAAAAAATACAAATACAATATGCTAGCTGCATTTGTGGTACTTGTTGGACTAAGTCTGCATTAATTTCAAGAAACTTTAGGTTTTCCGAGACAACTTTCTTTCATGTGATTTTAGGTCTATCTCGTCCCTTTTTAACACCTTTAGTAACCATAGCTTATAGACCGGTATATTTGTAGGTCGATGCAAGACATGACCAAACCATCTAAAATGGCAATACTACACCAATTGAATAGAAGTCTTCTCATTACAAGAGATTCAATAAAGTGAAAAAACAGGAAAACATGAAAAAAGTAAAAGAAACAATGCTCAAGTACACTATGATACTTATTCATAACATGGAATAAACTTTTAGCAACTTCCTCACATTTCAGTTTTGTTGAAGTTTTATGTAGACCATAGATAATATTATGTTGCTATTAAAATATTATGTTTTGAACTCGTATTCTCAAATAATTTAAATTCTGGATCCGCCTCTGTTAGTCTGAATAGTGTTTGTTGCCTTTCTTCTTTCCATGTCCTCGTGGTGGCGGCTCGTGGTGTTCCATATCATCATTAATGTCCAAATGAACACAAGGGTCATTAGTACAATAGCTACCACCCAACATAATGGAATTGTTGAGAGATTGAAAATTGCTATTTACATATGTTTTCAACACTTCATTTTCCTCCGATGAATCGCCTTCAATGCCTACTTTCTCCACCATCTCACCGCGCAAACTAGCTCCCACGTTGGTTCCAGCCAGAGTGATGATCCTGGTGCCATGATCATCGTCATCACTCTGGCTCGAGTCACCTAGTGCAGCCTTATTACAAACAGTTTTAAGGCTGCCTAGGCGTTTCGTTAGATCAGAGATCATGTTTTTGATCTCATTGTCAGCCATTGCTTCTTTTTTTTTTATCAAAAGGGGGAAACAATGAGAGACTTGACAAGAATTTTGTATGCAATGGACATAATTTGGAATTGTTTTTGGATTTTAAAGAGGATCATGACAATGTTGTTTTGAGGGACCAAATGCCTTATTTGGCAATATAAGAATTTCTTCTAAATATTCTTGGAAATTAAAAGAAAAAAACAAGAAAAGTATTGCTTGTTAAAGGGTTTTGTTATCTCTTCAAATTGAAAATTGAAATTTCACTATATTCAGAGGCGATTTTTACGAATTTTAAGTCCGTCGATGTAAAGTACCACCACTCTTTTCAACATGCTCTATACCAATGTTTGCATTTGCACTATGTCTAGTGTTACACCAAACCAATAATAGCATGCCACATGTATGGTATATACACGTATACTATCACTTTAATTTATCGTATAGACTTGACAAATTAATTAGTGTCGTTTGATGTGAACATCGACAACATTAAATGGATGAAAGAAAAGGGTGTGAACCTTGGATTGAAGAAGGATTTATTCACATGAATAAGGTCATTTCTTTTGTTTTGCATCTGATGTTCAGTATCCATATCGGTGCCTCATTAATTTGAATTCACGTTATATAAGACCGTTAAAAGGAAAAACACTTCTCACCAAGAATTTTTTTCTATATTCATAAGTCATGAGACAATATTATGAGATTATTGTTTTAGGAACAAAAACACATGCTAAAACAGTAAACACAATGTGGTACCTACACAATATATTTAAACAGAGATATCATGATTTGGTGTCCAATGGATGCATTTTACTTTAGCATCTTTATTTAGCTTTATGTTATTGGTTTCTAAGTTTCCCACTTTTTATAAGTTAAGATAATTTATTCATTTCATCTATGGTACGTTAAATTAATTTATTTAGTTTCTGTTCGAAATAATTTATTCATTCATTTCATTTCATTTCATTTCACTCATGATATTGCATACATTACATCCATAGTATCTTGACTAAATTTATTCCTATTCAACCCAAAATTAGCTCTAATTAAATATAGAATATTACATAAACTTATAATACAATAATCGAAATATTAAGAACGAAAAATAATCATTGCATATGTTGGTAGCTTAAATGGGCTGATTAACACATGAGACATTGGGCCAAGACTTGGAATGAAATGATGGGCCTGTACTACAACAATTAGCCCAATATGGTTCCTTCCCCTCCCTTCCACCTGGACTTTAAGCTCCCGTTTAATCATAGATTTTGAAGTTGAAACTTGAAAATTCGTTGAGACGGAATTGTTTATTTGTTGATTTCTGATACAATTATTGGAATTCCATATGTCTTGAAGAAAATGTAGAGTTATATGTCTCAAAATGTATTTTTATCTTAATTGACCAATATGGGTCATGGTAAATAAAAAATTACTCATTCCTTCTTTTTTAATTTAGAGGTGTCTTGAGTCGCCTTTATTAGGAGTGTTTTACCTTCAATATAGAATTTTCTGGCTTGTAAAATTTAGTTGGATTCTAATATAAATATTACGTACCGAGCGAGAAAAAAATGAAATTATCTTCAATTGAAAGTTGTACTTTTTTATTAAAAAAAATTGAATAAAGGAAAAATTAAAAAGGAAAAAAACAAAAGGTGGAAATAGAAAGCTATAAATATCTTAAATCTTCTAAAAGGTGTTGAGAAGGATGGGTGGAAGTAGAGGCATAAAATCTTTTCTCCATAATTTTGTGGGGCATATAAATCTGATTATTAATAGTGATATGAATAGGAAAATATACATCTAATTTAATTTAATTTTTAAAAATATTTATTTTTCTTTCTTGATATGAATTCTTACTATATTTTAAGTCTTAAGGACAAACATAAGGGTAAAATAATTGAAAAATCCTTCTAATTAAATATTTACGTAATGGGCGTATAAAAGAGAAATAAGATAGATAATTTAAGATAGACGGGTCTTAGACGAGATACGGATGATGACTATCTAATCTCACAAACTGCTCCTAATTAAATATTTTCTTAAGGAGAGTGTGTAAAAGAGAAACACTATAGATAATTTGAGATGGTCAAGTCCTAAAATGAGTTATTGATGGTGATGATCTAATCTCACAAAACAAAATGTGATAAGATAAGATGAAATATAATAGAAACAAATACGACAAAAATGAATTACCTACTCTTAACGAACGAATCGAGACCCTTTATTCTGAACTAAAGAATCAAAATCAATCAAATCTTCCTAAGTAAAATTCGAATAGAGTGGCTAAGCCAAATTTTCTACTAAAATAATATAAAATATAAAAAAGTAAATACACAAATAAGTCGAGGAATTAACATCTACGGTATATACATAATTATTATTTTTTTACTTTATATATAAATCATAAGTTTTCATCAAAGAGAATTTAGATGAACCACCTTACACGTACCTCATTCTGCCCCTATTTGAACCACGATCCGTCAATAATGAGGAACAACATGAAAATCGTTCTCATAGAATTCAATTCTAAATATCAACGAATAACTAATACATATGAACTCAAAGCTTCCTTCAAGATCTAATACTACTTTTGAAAAATTCGACACGGATCCGACACATTTTAAATCTCGAAAAAAAGGAGGAGGAGTCAAAAAAGTAAAACTCTACAAAAAAAAGCCGCCCTCTTTTCTTCTTCTCTTTTTTTCATCAATCAAAATCAAACTACTGTAACAAAATTGCCACCATTGATGAAGTGAAGTGGAGTGAATCTCTCATATACAGAATTTTGACTTTTTTTCCCTCTCCATAAACGTCATCCATAGAAATTTTCTCCAATCGAGCCGCCCCATTTTTGTATTTTTTTCCCCATTAAATAAACGCTTCTTCACCATCCAAATTATCAGAAACTTCTTTTTCTCTTCTGATTGTTTTATTTCAGCTTCTGGGTGTTTCTCTTATCTGGGTTTTAGGCTTTTAGCATTGAGGATTCAAGAAAAAGGTTAGTTTTTGGTTTCAATTTTATACTGGTTTTGGTTAATTTATCAGTTCTTTTATGTTATTGAGTTAATGGGGTTGGGGTGGATTTTCTTTTTCTGCTTTCATTGTTTCTCTGTTTCTTTATTTCTTTGCAAAAGAATCAAAATTAGTTGAAAGATAGAGTTTTTTCAGCTGGTGGGTATTTTTCTTATCTCGGTTTTAGCATTGTGGATTCAAGAAGGGTTAGTTTTTGGTTTCAGTTTTACAGTGATTTTGGCAAATTTATCTGTTCTTTTCTGTTTTTGAGTTAATGGGGTTGGTGTAAATTTGCTTGTTTTGTGATCCATGAGAGATTAGATTTGTAGGATGAATTGATTTTTTGTTGTGTGGTGTGAATATTACCGTTTATGTAGTCAATTTGTATGTTAATAGTATCTTGGGATGTATAACCTTGAAAATGGTGAATTTCTCTAAAAAAAAATGATTTGCTTTTTAGGGTATTTAGTATTTTGCTTCTTAGTGTGGGCATTTGTTGGAATGGTAGAGCTGCTCCTTTAGTGATATGTTGGTTTAGTGAGTTCAAGATGCGAAAACAGCCTCTTATGTGGTGGGATGTAGTAGGTACCTGTGTAATTAGTCGAGGTGTGGACAAGAGTTTACTTTCGTACAGGAGATTTTGGATTGTTAATAGTATATTGGGATATATAATCTTGATAATGATGAATTTCTCTAAAAAAGATTTGTTCTTTATGACATTTAGTATTTGCTTATTAGTAATGGTAGAGTTGCTCCTTTAGTGATATGCTGGTCCATGAGTTAAAGATGTCGATACAACCTCTTATCTAAATGGAATGGGAAGGTTGTGCACAATTTATGACAAAGAACCTAGTATTTGCCTATTAAAATCTGTAAAAAAAAATCATTTGTTGTGCTGGCGGGAGGTAGTAGGTACTTTGTGGAATTAGTTGAGGTGCGGGCAAGCTGGTCCGGACACCTCGGAGAAAAAAAGGAGAAGATGAAGAGAGTGAATGAAATTGTTTTCTTTAGTTTTAGACGACGTCTATCTCAATATAGAAGCTCTTAATTCTCAGTATGTGGGATGACTTGGCTATATGAATCCATTTTATATTCAATTTCATATATCCCAATAAGCCATCTTAGTTCCTAACTCTTAACCAAATATATAACAGAGGTCTAGAGAAAGCTGCAAGCAATAGGATTTCACCAATCCTCCCTTTCCTATAGAAAAGAGCATGATGGCTATTTGGAAGGATTTAAAGTTGTAGTGATGCATGTATGTTTCTATAGGCTTTCACATTTTTAGTTTGATTTAGGAGGGTGTGGAGGTCGAGGATTCGGGTAGAAGGCTAGTAGTAAATAATTTCGCGTCTTGTCTCTCCTGCTAGTAGTATTAGTATTATTTTCGATATTTTTATTATTTTACTTTTTCCGTATTTCTCATTCTTAGTTTTCTATTATTCCTTGTTTTATCCCTTATGCCTCTGTTTTCTTACTATCATGCTGTTATTACTGCTTATGTCTTGATAATTTTTGTGTTCTTGCTTTCCTTGAGCCGAGGGTCTATCGGAAACAACCTCTCTACCTACCAAGGTAGGGGTATGACTGTATTATCAGGAATAGTTCTGCACAGTTGTGTTGAACTGTTGTTTGAAAACTTCTTCTAGCCATTTTAGTTGAGAATTTTTCCATCACACAATTTAGGTCTAAGGATAAGCTAAGCAAGGTTATTTTACTTCTTATATTGTCCTTTTGATCTTTTTATTTCAAAACACTTGTTGATGTATATTTTCTACCTGATTAATTTCTCTTTACAAGAAATTATCTGAATTCTCTCCTCGGGAAGGATAAGAAAACTGGAGTGTTTTTTTGTTGACCAGCTACTTTGTCCGTCCAGGGTGCAATCATTTGTCTAATAATTTAAAAGTAGTTGAGAATGTCTGGTAATGATATCATGAAGATTCTTGACATATGTATTCACATCAAATAAAAACCGTATTTGCAATAATACTAGCATAGTATTGTCAGTATGGCAGCTGATGGAGATTGTTGACTTGTTTCTAGGCACAAATGATGGGCGGACAATCAATAGCTGATTCAGGGGGGCAAATCAAAATAAGTTTTGGATATCACTGTAATAACAGCACAGATGATTCTGGTGAGGAATCAGATGGTATTGATGTGCGTCCTGGAAGTAAACTTCGAAGAGCCAACAGTTCCTTCTCTTGCCTGTCTGGGGCAGCTCTAAGTGCCAATGCCACACTAGCTAACACAAATATTTGCAATGGATTGTTTGGGGCTGAGATACTGCCAGCACTGGATTCACCTACTTCATTCCGACGGATACCCTCTTCTCCGTCGTTCTCAAAGTTGGATTTATTATCATCTTCTTTTCAGAGTAGCTTGTCAAACTTAAGTTGTAGTCCATCCTCTCCAAGCGAGCTAGCTGAAGACAATTCATCTTCATTGAGATCCACGAGTTCTCCTTCTAGGTGTGAAAGCTTCCTTAATGCAACAGAAGTTAAAATTGCTGGTGGTGCAGCAGGTGAAGACAGAGTTCAGGCTGTTTGTTCAAAAGAGAACGACTCGCTCTTCTGTGGCATATATGATGGATTTAATGGAAGAGACGCAGCTGATTTTCTGGCTGGAACATTGTACGAAACAATTAGGCATTATCTTGGTTTATTAGACTGTGAACTCGAGCGTGAGTCTAAAGTTTCTGATCGCGTGGGTTTTTATGGGCTTCCTTGTTTAGAGGTGGAAAAGTCATGTACGTCTTTTAAGCAAAGGGTTCTTAATAGTCTGGAACAGGCTCTGATTCAAGCTGAGAATGATTTCCTTCACATGGTTGAACAGGAAATGGATAACCGCCCTGACTTGGTATCAATTGGATCCTGTGTATTAGTGGTGCTTCTACTCGGGAAAAACATGTATGTGCTCAATGCTGGAGATAGTCGAGCTGTATTGGCAACTTATGGTGAAGGCATTGGTGCTAATAGTGATGGAAGGTTGCAAGCTGTGCAGCTGACTGTTAGTCATACTGTCGATGATGAATCTGAAAGAATTCAACTATTAAAGAATCATCCTGAAGATCCCTCAACAATCGTGGGTGGGAAAGTTAAGGGAAAGCTAAAGGTTACTCGGGCACTTGGAGTGGGTTACTTGAAAAAGGTGCAACTTCTACTCCCTCCGTCCATTTTTGCTAATTTTCAGTTGTGGCATCATATTGGTGCCACTGCCAACATTAATACAATTTTTTTTTTGCTTCTTACTTATTAGGAAAGATAACACTTCCATTTTCTTATTGCAGAAGAGTATGAATGATGCTTTGATGGGAATTCTTCGTGTCCGGAATCTAGTTAGTCCTCCATATGTTTCTGTACAGCCGTCTCGGACTGTACATGAAATATCTAGTTCTGATCACTTTGTTGTACTTGGAAGCGATGGTCTATTTGACTTCTTCAACAACGATGATGTTGTTAAGCTTGTCCATTCTTACATTCAACGTTACCCGTTTGGTGATCCAGCCAAATTTCTTGTGGAACAACTTGTCATTCGAGCTGCAGATTGTGCAGGTATGACATATGCATCATACTCTCTCCATTTGACCACATCTACTTTCATGTAATTTAATCAAATAGTATAACATTAGACCACTATTTCGACTGTCAGCACATTGGCAATCTTGCATCCTTACGGTACAACAAAGTCAAATGAAACCACATTATATTAGACACACAACATGGCACATAGCCACATATTAATCAATTTTTTAGTTGCTAGTTAATGCAGTGATATCAGCAAGAGAATACTTCCTCCGTTTTAATTTGTTTGTCTTACTTTCCTTTTTAGTCTTTTTAAAAAACAATGTCTCTTTATTTTTTGACAACTCTTTAATTCTAACTTTCCACATAGCATGTTTAAAACCACAAGATTAAAGAACATTTTAGTACATTCTAGGTATCTATAGTTTAAGATCCCAAGATTCAAAAGTCTTCTTTACTTTCTTAAATTCCGTTTCAAGTCAAAACAAGATAAACAAATTGAAACAGAGTTGATGATCCTCTGAGGTTGTATCAAGTAATATTGTGGATATGCCTGTCGAAAGAATATGAATTCACTCCATACATTTGCAGGCTTTAGTAAGGAAGAGTTGATGAGCATACCAGCTGGGAGGAGGAGGAAATATCATGATGATGTGACAGTAATGGTGATAATCCTGGGAATGAACAAACGTACCTCAAAAGCATCGACTCGTCTATAAGTTTTGTCAATCTGAAGAACAATTTTGTCAATTTCATTTCATATTATTTTGTATTTTGACCCCAAAGTAAGGAAACCGAGGCCCCGGAGAGGAGGAGAGTAGGTGGTTTATTTTGCTTATAGTAGAAGGTTTATGTTATTCACCATTTTACAATTTGTTTGAAATTGTTCTGCAAAACACCTTTACTTCATTTGTAATCTATGTATAGTGTTGCTCATCATTTTCATGAATAAGAGGAAGTGTTGGAATTTCTTTGAGCATGTTAGAATTGGTTCTCACTTTTATTTCATTTGGTACGATGATGACATGAGTTGAGTTTAAATGAAGCAGTGAAGATTTATATTGCTGATCCAACTTGCTTTGGACCGAGGCATAGTTGTTTCTTTTATAAAATCAGGTGATTTTTCTTTTCATTCATTTAAGTTTCGGTGAACATAGTTATCTAATACTTATGTTAATGACAAATATTAGGTATCTGGTGCATTATATGAGGTTGATAGCAAACTAGCTCGAACGTCATTGTTATAAAATGATTATATTCCAATTTTAAGATAACCCAAGAGTCTTACTACTAACGATTATAACCAATGGTTGAAGAAGACAACCTTTGCCCTTCTTTTTTGTTCTTAAATGATTCTTGACCTTTCAAGTTTGTGAAGGTTATCTATCAAAAGATAAATTTGGTCAGCTCTTGGATTTATTCCTTGTTTAAACAAGAAGATATTATTTCATGTGAACCTAAGATAAGATTATGTTTTCAACTAGCCCCCCACCACCCCCACCATCATCACTATCATTATCAATTTGTTTTTCTTTAGCCGGATTCATATCTGTGGTATGAGTCTGATCTGTAGATCACGTGTCACACTCTTATCGCTAGACCAAAGCCCGAGACTATAGGTCGTTACGACTTACGACTTTGGTAGGACTTGGTAGGTTTGGCTCATATCATGTATTTGTGCAAAAAGTAAAGACCAATCCATTTGAAGAAAAAAACGTGCAATTAAATAAAGTTAAGATGATATGAAATATTTAGGTCCTAGACATCTTTAGCTTACCAAATCGACCAATCAAACTTTCAATTACATGATTTGCTCTTCAAATAGGCTGGTTTTTAATTTTTTTACTTTTAGCAATTGAACTTATATTTGGAGCATATATCGAACTTAAACATAAACTTTTTAAGGACGTGGATCATAACTTGTAGAGTATTATAATAAAGAAAATACAAATTTATATTCCATTAAAAAAAGATTTTATTTTGAGGGACAAAAATTAAAGACTAGCCCAAATTGGAGCAGAAGTGCAAATGATGACCTATGAGATGGGCTTCTTTGTTAATGCCCGCTATAGCTTTGGGCCTTTTAAACACATTACAGAAAATAAAGAACAGCCCAACAACAACAATTTTCATGGGGTTGAGGCCAGATTTTGACGTCGTCATTTAACTTGTGTTTTTTTTCTTTCTGAATACTAGTTAAGTATACATGTTTTATATGTGCGTATTACGTTAATTAATAATAAATATATATAAAAAGACCAAATTGTTGTATTTACGTCATACCTCGAGTGTATCTCTCATGTTAATAAGAAGAAATTTTCACAAATAGCACAAATAATATTTAAAAGACTACTTACCATTTATTTTAGGCTATTATTAAATTGAATTACATGCAATCATATGTTTTGTAGAACTTTATTTCTTTGGGAATAAACATAACTCCAAACAAACGAAATCTTTTATAGCCAAACAAATACTAACTTGGGAAGGAAAAGTGTCTTATCAAGTTATCAACACATGTACAATGTGAGGGGAAAATAAGATGAGTATATTATGTAGTTTTTTATTTTTTGGTTCAAAGTATATTATATAGTTTTTTATAATGTTCTTTCTTGTTCTTGTCAGTCTATGTCACTTTCTCAATGAATGGGCAAGTTTTGAATTCTTTTTTGTCACATTGAAATATTGATAATGGAAGAGATAGAGAGAAAGAAACAAAGAGCTTTAGGTTATACTTTTTCTTTATTTTTTTTCTTCTTATATCATGAATCTTATCCAATCCAATATTTCCACCAAATATGGGACATGAGACATCTCTATGTGTTCATCTACTTGCTTCCCATGCATTTAATCTTAACTAAGATTTAATATTCCTTACTTTTTTTTGTTATTTATTTGGTGTTCGATATTCATATTGAGCTTCAATTAATTCAGATTTATACTGTATAAAGTCTATTTAAAGAAAGAAGTTCCTACCAAAATTGTTTTCATACTCGAGGGTCGAGCAAAGGGATTGAAAGCACTCCTGACCAGTGGATAACAGCGTAAATGGGGAAGCTGTCTCCTATCAAGTCCTGACAATGAAAAAAAATTCTCGATAAGGAGCGATTTTCCTTGTTCAAGCCTTATCAAAAAACTTTTTTGGTAGGATCGCTTTCCTACTTTTTAGTTTTATGCAGCGTGAATTTGAAGTAGTTGAAACCTAATATAAATATCGAATAATGAATAAATAATAATTAAAAAAGAGAGTATTGAATCTTTCCAAATATGGAATATATTATGATTAAATGCATGCATGGAAGCAAGAAGATGAACTTATGGAGATGTCTCATGTCCCATATTTGGTGGAAATATTGGGTTGGATAAGATTCATGATGAGAAGAAAAAAGAAAGATCGGGGCGTAAATCTGAATTAGTCAGAACTTTAAATTGTTACTGAATTTTAAGATCATTTTTTAAGAAAAAAACACTTCTTTTATATGCCTTTTTTTTTTTTTTTTGTCTTCAAAAAATAAAAACAATTTTTTTTAGCACAATTTATATTATATATTACATATGAAGGGAAGTCTTGGAGCAATAATATAGTTGTATTTGTCGGATTTGAGTCATCGAAGCAGCCACAAATGTTTGCATTAAGGTAGGTTATCTATATCACACGTGAACGTGGAATGCTTTATACATACACTTATTATTTATTTATTATTTTTATATATATGTATACTAGGTAATTTGCCCGCGCTTCGCGCGGTCATAAATAATAATTACATTGAACTTGCAAATAATCCTTTACTAATATCCATACATTAAAAATAATGAAAAAAAATAGGTTCTTAAAAAAATATTAGTAATATTCCAACATGAATTTGATTATTTGTCATTATCACATAACTCAAGAACCTCTAATGAATGAATTATTCAGGAAATAATAAATCATTGGTTCTTTAATCAACATTAAAAGGAAAATTAAGAAGAAAATAAGAATATATTTATACAAAGGCATTTCATAAGAAAAAGAACACATTTAAGTTGCATAGATTATACAATTGTGATATATGTCTTAGGAAAAAATTTAAAAAATTGTTAACAGATTCAAAAAAGAAATTACGCTTGAACATGAAAGCAATTATAACTTTTGAACTTGCATAATGAATTTCTTCAATTGATAAGTGAGAAACTTCATATTTATGTAAAAATAGATAATATGTAAGCTTATATATAGTACTTTTAAGTTATAGAATTTTATATAAAGTATCAAAACATGAATTCTTGGAACTGAGTACAATAATTATTTTTTGCACAATGAATATACCTACTATATGTGTATAAGTTCAATATAACCGGAGACAATAATTTTGCAGAAACATAAACAACAGAGTTTAAAACATGTACTCAAAAACAACAATTAATATCATAAACACAAATTAATGACTGTAAAAAAAACATACCAGGATATGTAAAAATAGAATGAAATAGAAAGGAAAAAATCGAGTCCACTGAATGCACAGTGTCTCCTAAAGAAAATTATTCCCCTCTAATACCTGAGGTTTAAAGAATTAGATCCTCTCAGGATGGAACAATTTTATTCACCAACGTATACAAAAACAATGGTGTCAATAAGCCACTCAACATGAGCAAAGTACACGAATATTTAATTGTGCAGAAGAAGAAGAAGTTTAGAATTTTCGTTGTTTTAAAATGAGAGGAAATCCCTCTATTTATAGACAACAAAGAGTAGTGTGAACAAATGCTTATTGTGCCTTATCGGAAAGGTCACAACTCTTTGGAAAAGTCATAACCCTTCGGAAAGGTCACAACCTTTCATAATTGTCACAACCTTTCATAAAACTTGCAACTTTTCATAAAAGTCACAACTTTTTATGAAAGGGGAAGGCTAGTTTTGGAAAAAAATAAATTAAAAGGAAATTCTTGTTTGTGGTGGCGCCACGTAGGCGGACCTAGGGTTCTCTTTTTATATATA